>JAEANM010023683.1:0-11313 GCA_017656035.1 Myanophis thanlyinensis
TCGTAGAAGTGTTCGGTCGGATTCGGAGTGACTCGACCTCCAACCACTCTCTAGGCGTCTTTTCCTACGCTTCATCTTCAACTTTTCTGTAACATATTGAAATTATGGCACAGTTTTAAGCTTGCACTCAATATCTCTGTGTGTAACAGTGTCTATGTTTTGAGAATCTCTTTTTCACCCTTTCTAATCCATATGATTTATTAATTAAATAACAGTCCCTACATTTCAGAGGACTGTCTCTTTAACTAGAATTAACTAGATTTAATGCCCGCTAACAGCTGTCACTAATATCAAGACATTCTAGTTAATCAAAAACACTGAGATTTGGGGCCATATTGTATTGTACTTTTCCTAATTCACAGTTTCATTCCAGAATCTGTTATCTCCATTCTCAGACAGATAACCTACTTGCTCAGATTCCTTTTATGTTCATTTACAATCAGTCTGACTTTGTCTCAATGAACACAGCTAAATACTATTTGTGGCCTGGAATACCCACAATAACATATCATTTAGCAGCTTTTATGTGTCCTTTTGTCCAACAAATTAATAACTCATTTTCAGTTTTATTATGTTTTATTAACTGACCATGTATAGCGTTTCAAAATGTTGTACACTCTTGTTCATTTTCATTAGTCATTATTGTATATGTTTTACTTTTGAATTTATTTTCAACTGATCTATGCCCATAATAAAATGAACTTACTTGAATTGCATCTAGTATATGCATATACCTGTGCATATAATAAATAATATTGGGTTGCAGATATAACTTTAATCCTTTTATCTATGAAAAACATTCACTGTGACATAAGTAAGTTTTAAAGTAGCTGGCAAATCTGTTTATGGGATAAATTGGGTTTTTCATAATATTTCTTTGGACCAGTTAAACATCAGATTGTTGCTTGGCAGTTTCTTCCATTTAAGCACTAATAATTTGGGCTGTTTTGTGCTGATGCCATCGATAACTTTGAAGTTTCAAATAGTTAGAAAGTTCTTCTGATAAATTTGAAAGTGATGGGAAGAATGTTAAATATAAACAGCCAACAGATGAGAGAGAAGATTGTGAGAAACTAATCTCTTCTATAGCTGCTCTCTTACAAAAAGCCTCAAAAGAAGAGATCTAAAACATTCCAATAAATAAAGATTAGTCATTCCTATCACATTTCCAAGATTTTTGTACTTTATCTTTAATTCTTACATTCCATTTCCTTATCAAAGTCTTCATGAATCTTGTTCCTTTCATGATGCCTGGGATTTGGGGACTGACACTAAGTTACCAAATTCTTTTCACAGGATATTGAAGGAAACTTATCACATTAATATTTAGTGCTGGCTTTGTGGAAAGCTGTGGAAATCTGGTTTTTCCCACAATCCTTAGAGCGGGTAATTAGCAGAACTTGATATTAATGAATTTGTAAATAAGGATTCCTCCTAAGGTGCCTTGGTTTTGGATTTTATATATTTGTTATATTTGTATTTATGCTGTTTTATTGTTTTGTGCTATGGGCCACCCAGGGTTATTTGCTTAAGACAAGTGGCCATATATTTTATACATAAATGATGAATTTTTGGAATAATAAAACTGAGGATCAAGATGGGCAGAACCTAAATTTGATAAATAAAGAAATGAGCAAGTATGTTTGGAACTAGTGAAAACTCTTTCAGATAAGTTTAATATGAAATTAATCTTTTTCTCTTAAAATGAAATAATAAAAGAACAGAAAATTCCATATATAGTTGTCTCGCTGTTGGTGATACAATTTAGAATTTGGATCATTAACTCACATAGTCTGCATTTGTGCTATTATTGTCACATTTTAGGCTGAAATCCACAGGATTGCTGAACATGGCTTTAGGCTGGTCATTAACTGGTTAAGGATGCCTATAAACTGCTATATTCCAAGCATTTATCAAGACATCAAGGATTGTGGATTTTGCATGCATGGGGGATGCTCAAAAATATTGGAAGGACAAATTCTACACTTGGTTTGCAGTAATTGATTAATATTTGAATTAGGTACATAGTTGAATTTTTGCTTTATTTAAACAAAGGAACAAGAAAAACTTTCAATCCATCTGTACAAGAAATTTGGTTATTTTGTTCATGACATAAATTTCAAATCTTACCTTTGAGAAAGGAATGGAAAAGGTTGATGTTATATAACATTTTTATGCATGTATTTTTCTTATTTTTGCTCAATTAGCTAAATGCAATAAAAGCATGAAAGAGGCTTATACTTTGTTTTCAAATGTGATAGTTTCTTATTGATCTTTTCAAAGTTAAATTTTAATAAATGAGATCAGGAATTTGCAAACATCAAAGGCAAAGTCTATAGATATTGTTTTAGGGAAGATAAGGCTGGAAAGACTGAGTATTCAAATCCCCTCTCGGCCATAATCTTCAACATACGATTTTGAATGAAAAATTGTCTTGCAGCCTAACCTGTCCCAGGAGATTGCGTTAAGAATAAAATGTGGGCGGTAATGTTGCCAAGGAAGCGGGGAGAGAATCACCAAGCAGAATGCAGCTTTGAGGTCCTTGTATGAAAAGTGGAATGCAAATGTAATAAAATGTGAAATGTTGAATGGCCTTTTGAAAATGTGTAGACTTCAGCTCCAAGAATTCCCCATCCAGCAAGTTTGAAAACACTGCTCTATAGGATATAAACAACAACAACAAAAATTCATCCTCTATAAGCCCTTCTGATCACAAATAGCTTCATCAGTTCAGAAAGTATATTTCAGCTATTCAGTAGCCCCAGAAATCCCATTAAATGGGAATTCCTATCACTATCTATTGCATTTAGAAGTTGTAACTAAAATTAGAAACTGATCTTTAAAAGAGTAGACATAATTGTGGTTTCCTACTTTTCAGAGGACATTAACATGCCTGAACAGTTGCCAGGTGGCATTTATCTATTTCAAGGCATCTTTCAATGTGAAATCAAATAGATTTTAAAAACTAAGGTATGTGAATGTCTGTCTGAACACTTTTAGCATCTGGGCAGCAAACTGAGCAAATGGATCCATCCTACTGCAGGAAGATGTGATTTAAAAAAAAAAATTACCATAAATATTTCAAACATTTCATCAAACTCTACAGTTGCAACTGTCAATTTAATAGTTTTTTTTTACTTTTTCATATTTGCAAGGGAAGTGAGTGGGATTTTTAAATTATAATTTAATCAGAATTTTCATGGAGAAAAATCAATCTATGTGATTGCTAATGGTCAACATCAATTTGATGGCATGTCATCAACCAATCAAATCAGAATCTGATGGTCCCCTGGTGTTCCAAGATAGAATGGGAAGATAAGGGGACAACTGGATATTGATGGTATCATTTGTAGACCGGTGGGATATATTCAACTTACTTTTTTGAACTCTCAGAGGTGATTTAGTACTGCAAAAATACCCTTTTTTTTATCAAATACATATTGCTTTCATATTTTCTAAATTTCTTCTGGATGTTTTTTCCTATACTGTCTGAAGCCCAACCCATATGTACAACATTCAGACAGCCTGTGATTATAATGCAATATCAAAATAATGTTATGAAATCCAGATTTGGGAAGCCTTCCTTGTCCTCCGTTTCTGAATTCTATGATGACAGTAGAAAAGCCTTTTCAAATCTGAATGTCCCCCAAGACAAGAGGACCTCAGCTCGTACATTTCTCAGTAATGGCCATACAGGTTGGGAAATTTTGGTACATGTTCCACACATCTGGAAAATAATTAGATTGTAAAAGTTGTACTAGAAGTATCCAAGCAAAAAGAAAAATATAACTCAATTAATAAGATGTAAATATATTGTGGAATTTCAGAATTCTTAGCGCTCTGAACCATTTTGCAATTCAACAATAGAAACAGAGTGGCTATCTTTGCTGAAAAGAAATAAACCTGAGTCCAGACAGAAGTGCTTGGATGGGAAGGAAACCAGTTGAAAAAACTGCTGTATGCATCCTGTCTTGAAGAAATGATAGATGCAACTAAAATATTCTGAATTAGCATCAATCAGCATTAGAAGTGTTAAAAACGACATCCGACTTTGAGTCTCTGGTAGTGGCCATTACAGAAGCAATCTATTCCTCGGGGATGTTTGGAAGAGCTCTATGCATTATACAGGATGTTCCCCCAGAGAAAGCTGTTTTGCTCAGGCCAGCATAGCCATGGGAAAATGTATTGTAAGCTTTATCATACTACTTTTCTTTTTAGATCTAAATCCTCCTGAATCAACCCCAGTGTCACTTCAGTTTTCCTCTATGCTTTTCTCCCAGCTCCAATTTCCAAGCAACAGCATCCCCAGGCTATAGGATCAGGAAGCTACTTAAACCTTCTAGAGATGAGTTCATTTCATACCCAGCCAGCTACTTTGTTCTACTTTCTCTATTCTGTAGGCATGAAATAACAAAATGATATGGCTAATTTATTCATTTGAACATGCACTCCAGCTATAACTGGAATGCAACCAGGGGAAAGAAAATTTGTTCTTGGTATCAGGATACATCACCGCTAGATTGCAACCAATAGTGGGAAAATATGAAGGAAAATATGTCTCCAGGAGTAGAAAGGGTTTTCCCCACATATGGGGAACTTCATTTCCCAAAGGCATTATTGCAGCTAGACATAGGGCTTAGATACAAATGAAGAAACCTTGGAATCAAGTAGCACGTAATAAGTATCATGCAGCCAGAGCTGGGACCATATTTGGGTTGTGATTTAATTTAAATAACAAAAGTTTCCAAAAGGTGAGTAGCAGTTGCCAGATAGATCAGATGCAGTTTTAGTTACTGGATGGGCAAAGAGGGCATGAAAGCAACAATCGGTCAAAGCCATCTTGCAGTGAGATGAGTGACAAACAAATTAAATAAATAAATAATTATTTAATAAGTCAAAACATTAGACATTTGGGAGTGGGCTGAAAGAGTGGCCAAGAAAAGATGCCTCAAAAAAATATCTTATTCGGAGTTCTCTCAAGCATGATGCCACAATTGGAAGTCCTGTGCCAGAATCTCCAACATCCATTTGGGAGGACCCCTCCAGACATATCCCCAAGATACCTCTACTGATGTCAGTTCAGAGGAGGATAAACTAGTCCCAAGCATGTCAGGATGGGAGTTGGTCAGTAGTTCCGAGCAGCCAACCAAGAGTGATTGGGCTGAAGCACAGCTGCAGTGGGACAGCCCTGAGTCTTCAGGTGGGGAAAACACACAGCTGCAGTGAGTTAGTGATGATGATGAGGAACTGCCTTCTGCACCTCATCAAAGAACATGTAGGGTAGAGAAAAGGCAGGATTAGCAAAGGTCAGTCTGATTATTATGGGGAGGCAATTTTGTCCCTCTTCATCACTTGCACCAGAAACTGGCTATTTAGCACAGTAGTCAGAAGGAGCAGATACTGAAACAACGTGTTCATTTCCTAGCTGTGTGTTTACTGGTTGTTGTGATTCCTGTCTTGCTTTGGATTGACACTGATGATTGACTTTGAATCATGTTTTTTCTTGCCTTGTGAATCATCTTGTGTTGTGTATTTAATTTTTCCTGGTGGAATTCAATTTCACTGCACACATGTTGTGCATTGACAATAAAGGATTGAAATATTTGTCTTTTTGGGAAACTTTTAAGTGCACTGTGGATTCATTGACCATTGCTCTGTGGACTAGCATTGGTCTGCTTTTGGCTGGACTTAATTAAGACAGTTCTGGGTTTTTGGTGAAGGGAATTGCTGGGGAATATGAATAAACTTACCAAACAACCGTTTGTTTGCATGCGAGGGGATGGGACAGCGCGCCATGATACAGAAAGAGACCTAGGAACATATTCAACTAGATAAAAATGCATGAAATGCTATTGTCAGATTTGTCTTTTGATTCAGTTAGATGAGATTAGAGGTGGTAAAGACATTGGGAGAAAGGGTGAAGAGATGCTGCCTATGGAATGGACAGATAAGAGCCAGCACAACCCACAGCTACATAGTGGATGGGACAAGAAACTCAGAATGGATCCTTCCTACTTTCTTGGACTATAAAGGAGACCATGGGAGAATTTTACTTTTGGACTTGCAAGATTCTGTTAATATAGTTGCTTCTTTGGTCATATTTCTTGTCTGGTCTACCTGGTAAACCTCACATAAAACTGCCCCGTCTCCCAAGGTCTGTACTACATAGCATTACACATAGGAAAACAAAATTGGTGAGATAATATTAGAGCTTTAGGAAGTAAGGGTGGTATTCATGGCATATCTCCACAGAATAACATGCCCAATGACTTAAAGCTGCCATTGGGATTTGACATTTCAGAGTAGTTCTTTCCATTAATGATTGAGGACTTGATGCTAATGGGCTTTGTGGTTTGCCTCTTCTTGCTAATGCAACCAAACAATCGAAGCTTTTAGTGGAGTGGAGGGGGTTGGCCACTGACACTTCTCTTCCCTGCAGGTTGCTGTGCTGGCAGTCTCATGATCATGCTGCCTGCATTGTCCATTGTATTGCAACAACAAGAAAAAGCAATGTTAATAATGGAAGAGGGCAGACTTTTTGTCAAGCAGACAAAACAGTATGCAGAAATATCAGCCACCCTCTGCACATTACAAAACTAAGCAATGGCTATGAGAAAAAGTTCTACAGAACAAGAAGAGACATATTTTATCAACGTTGAGTTTAACTATGCATGTAACTATGGCATGTTAGCACATGTAGTGGGGGATCCTTGTGACATAGGCTGGATGCACATCCATGCAAGCAAGAAAACAGAGAAGGAAAAATGTGCTAAGGAGATGTTTTACTGTATTCAAGAAGTGTATTCAATTAGAATTAAATTAGGTAAATAAATATTTCCCTCCAGAAAGTTTTGGCAATAGCATTAATGTATGAAAGCAGTTTGAGTAGGTATTTGGATGAGTATGAGCAGGGGTTTCCAACCTTTTGGATCTTAGGGACCACTAAATTCATAATTTTAAATCCTGTGGACCACTAATATGATCTGCCTAATGACTGACCCCTGATTTAGTGTAATATAAAAAATGCAAATAATTTTTCTGCGGACCACCAAAACTTTCTCGTGGACCACCAGTGGTCCGTGGACCATTGGTGGTGATCACTGAGTATGAGTGAGAAGACATGTAAAATATACCATTTTTAATGGAGAAAAATTCTAATAGGGGAAAAATGGAGAGCTGGGGCAGGAGATGGGGATGCAAAGTAAAGGTGTCCTCAAACTGCATGGAAAACTGATGATCCAGAGTTTCACTGGGTCAGCTATGATGGCTAAGAAAAAAGAGAAAGAAAGGAATTCTGGTTATAAGTGCCACAAAGCAGCAAGAAAATGAGGGGGTGAGCAACACCTATTTGAGGAATGGGATAGGATAGGATAGAATCAATGATGAAATTGAAAAATACCATTGGTTCAGTGAGTCTGGTAGGGGGCTGTGTGCATGCAAGCACATACACCACTTCTGTGCATGCATGCATGTGCCCCATGCTTCTGCGCATGCGCACAGCTCTGCTTCCTTTGTACTGAAAGCGACTCAACAGCCTTTTGGGGCCGCCTGTTCCGCTCCAAATCTGCTCTCTGGGGCAGCGGTTGCTTCTCTGTGCTGCTGCTCTTGCTGGGAGAGCCAGACCAGTTAAGCAGCTGTGATTCACTGCTTTTGGTCCTTTAAATCTCATCCAGAATACTTTGCGGGCAGCACAGAGAAGCAGCCGCCATTTTGGATGCTGTTTCTCTCAAGCCACCCGCAGCTCTTTTCCAATGTGATTTTAAAGGACCGAAAGCAGCAGATCATGGCTCCAAAATTGGTGGCTCTCCCAGCAAGAGCAGCAGGCAGTGGAGAGAAGGTGTCTTGCACTCTTGTGCAATTTAGGAGCTGTGATCTGCTGCTTTCAGTCCTTTAAAATCGCATTGGAAAAGAGCTGTGGGCAGCTTGAGAGAAACAGCATCCATTTTCCTACCCAGGCCATGCCACATGGTGCATGCCATGGAGCTGCCATGGCAGGGTGCAGCAGGCAAGGCCGGGGACTGAGGCCTATCTAGGCCTTGCCGTGCATGCAATGGAGCTGCTGTGGCATGGCAAGTACCCAAGCCCAGGGATGGAGGGGATGGCTAGTTAGGCTGCAACTCACAGGCTCACTTACATGGGCAAATCAGTGGCAAGCCGGTGATCAGGCAGCTGGATGGGTGGGGGTGGGGCCACACAGAGCCAATTTTACCGGTTCTCCAAACTAGTCCAAATTTCTACTACTGGTTCGGGTGAACCGGTCTGAATCGGCCAAATTTCACCCCTGGATAGAACAGAATAGGACTGGAAAGGACCTTTTGATTTATTACTTAAACTCCTCCCAGGTTGATCTCTTCAGTCTCACCTGGGATTTTCTTTACCATGTGACTGGAATTATCTTTAGTAGAAGAAATACTTTTCCTAGTAGCTTTTTCTAAATATCTCTTTCTAGACTCTAATATCTTGTACCTTACGCAGAAATCCCACCTTCTTTGACTATGGCTAGAGGACATCTTAATGCTTTTCGAATGGATCTTTCCTGATAGAATTATTGCTCAGTTATCTTTGGTTCTATATTTAATTTTGATTAATGGACCATCTTCTTTCGCTTCTCTGACTTTTGCCACCTTATTATGGAGCCGACTGAGTTCAACTTGCCTGTTCCAACATGTTCATCTCTCCATTTGAGATATTGCTTCATTATGTATATGATGTTGATGTGATTGGATCTTTAAAGAAGATTAATCTGTCTCTTGTTCTTTAACAATTGATTCTTACTTGAGCTTAGGTGGGTGAAAGATGTTCACATATAAAGGTGACAGTTCTGTGCTTCAAAACTCCTTTCATTCAGAAGCCAGTTTAAAGCTCAAGATCCTAAAAATGAAAGAAACTATGACGGTTACCATTAAAAATTAATTCACTGCTTTCCTCTTTCATGAAGAGATACTTTGTTATCATAGTGATTGTGTTTAGATTTCTCTCTGTGTGTTTCTATATGCATGAATGCATTCACACATATCAAAGGGTCTTTGGGTGTACTATTTTTGTCAATGTGTCAGTGATCCCTCTACTCTGGAAGATACAAAGCAGCAGCTTTGGGAAAAAAATCATCCAGAAATGCTACAGCAATAACCAAATGGAAACTTTACTATTTAGCAACACATTCATACAATAAGGAAAAACAACAACTGTTTAATCATTTTTCACATAATTAAAATAAGTTGTTAAAGTTATCAAATGAATAAATACAATGTCAAATTCTGATGGGATTGTGCCTTTATATTCTACAATTCTAGGTTTTCTAGACACACTACACACTAGAACAAAAATCAATACATTACACACTAGAACAAAAATCAAATAAGCATAGTGGGTTTGTTCTTTAGGAATGAATCCTTTTTTAAGAGGTGGGATCAGAAATACATTCCTTATTTCATGGCACATCCGGACTCTACCTCTCATAAATATCTACCAGCATGGGGATTCAAAGAAAGGTAGATTAGGAAGCCTTCTTTTATGATGTAAGCCAGAGTTACATTGCCAGTATCTCTGGAGGCAGTCAGGTTGGGGCAAATTACTGTAGACAAATATGTTAAACAAATCAGTAAAATATGAACAAATATAACAATAGACCATTATACTGAATGAAATATAACAACATGCTAATCATCAACAAATGAAGAAGAAAAATGTTTAATATGCTCTTTGCAAATAAGAATTCATGATGGCTTTTGTGTTTTTATATGCTTCCTAACAGATCAGAGGAAAAACTCAGCTCTTTAGATATGACTCCCAACTGAGATATATCCGTGACTCTTCAGGAGTATTGCTTCAAATTCTAATTTTAGGAAGTTTGATATTCCTCATTATGCCCCTATTTGCAAGACGTTTTTTGCTCTTAAGTTATCTTTGTTGAAAGGAAGTTTAACCCTTGCTTTAAACTGCAGGAATAGAGGAATAATAAGAATCAACTTCAAATACTTTGCACATGCATTTAAAACAAGATATATTCAAAGTATCAAGGTCCATAAACATTATTTACTCTGTGTGCCAATATAATGAAAATCTGCTGGAACACAGTCTGGAACCAAGCTCCTGGGGCTTCAAAAAAAGAATCAGTAGAAATAAGCCACCATTTGGTACTTCAAGCTTCTCTGGGATAGGAGAAAGCATTGCTTCTTGACCATACATTTGGCTATCATTTATACCCAGTTAGTGATAGCAAATTGGACCTATTCAGTGACATCAAAAGCCATTTGATAAAATCTTCTAATTAATAAGACATTCCACAGAGATGACCTGACCCCATCTAAGCCCTTGATAGCAGCTAGTAAAATGTAGGTTGCTTGAAGCTGCATCTTCAAAGGGCTCAGATATAGGACAGCTAGAGTTTGTTCTCCAATGTGGCTTAGCCATTTCCATTGAATTCCACAGGGGGAAGGGCAGACAGACTTTATATCGTGCAAATGCTTCTGGGCATTGATATTTTTTAATGGGCATATGAACCAAAGCCTGCTAGGAAATGCAGTTATAATTAGAGCTTAGTCCCAAAAGCTGACTAGACACCAGCAGCTAAGTGCACTAGAAGATATTGTCATTATTTGGCCAATGCCTTAATGTAGGAGGTGTTTGAAGAAGATAATTATTGCCTACGTCACCATCCCTCGACAGGACATGTTACTATACACTAAAAGCCAGACAAAGGGAAATGTGAAAACATTCGTTATCAGCTGATATCTCTTTGATTCCTCATTAAGAGAAATGAATGTTAGAAAAGCAATAACTCTCTTCATATTATAGTTGATTCAATAAATGTCAGTACAATCTATCATGGCTAACTATTAAGCTTCCAGAGATGATTTAGTCTCATTTAACAAAATTGTAGTAAATGCAAGACTTATGAAAAAATCATGTTTTCATGAGAGCAATAGTGTTTAATATTTAAATAAGACCACTGACACAATATAACCTGACCTTCCTTGCACTGATTTTGAATTGTAAAACGGGGTTGAGCCTGACCAGTAGATGGATAGGCGACCACCACGAAATGGCAGAGCTCTAGTCTAGATCCTGATGTCAAAAGCAGATCATAGAAAAAAGCAATGGCAAAACCCTTCTTAATTACTGGCAACAAAGCTGTATCATTATGTCCCAAAGTCACCAGAATTGAGTCTTATTCTAATGAGATGTTGACTTTTTAAATTTTAAAATAAGAAATTTCAGAAGTTAGCCCGACAATGACTCTTTCACCTCAGATGTCTGAGGGACTTCAGACTACCACCAAAGGTGCTCAGGAACTTCTATTCCTGCACTGTA
>JAEANM010023684.1:0-11313 GCA_017656035.1 Myanophis thanlyinensis
TAAATAAATAAACATGTTAATGAAATGTACATTGGCAATCCTGGGTGTACTCTGAACTTGGTTGTTTTCTTGCAGACGTTTCATTACCCAAATTAAAGTAACATTATCAGTGCTGGGTCTAGTTTGCTTTGCAGTTTGTTTTTTCATTTCCCAGCATGTCTGTGGCATATATTCTAGACTAGCACCAATGATATTACAGGTTACTCATTTGGGTAATGAAATATCTGCAAGAAAACAAGCAAGCTCAGAGAGTATCAATGAGCCTTCATGTCAATCCTAAGCTACAAATATTTTCCTTTATTAGAAATGTACATTATTTTAATTTCAAGGGTCCTTTTGTGTCTGTCGTGTTGGGGTAGGTGAATTGGTTACATTTTCTAATGCCAGAGTGCAGCAGTTATAACGTGTTCCAAATTAAGTCTTAAGGATGAAAGCAAGATCAGAAACAGACTGTGTGGTATTTTTTCCCAGAACAGTGAAAGTTATATAGAAATGGTGTTTGTGATATAGGCATTGTCCATCATTTTGGACAGACTTTTTTTCCCCTTGGTTTCATTCTGTTTCAACATCTGCAAAAATTATTTGACTAGAGGTAGAATAATATATTTGTAGATCATGGCAGTTATTGCTAGTGTCTTTCTCAAACTACTTCTGAAATGTGAAGAAAAAAAAAGGCTATTTCCCCCCTAGGCTGCCCCAGTCATTGCACATAGCTCATTTCATTAAAAATGATGGCAGGCTATTAAGATGCTTCCATAAATTAGTGTTAGGAACTGCTGACCACTAGTCTCTAGAGCTGTTCATGATCTATAATCTTCAACTTCACTGAAATGTAAACTTGACTAAACTGACCATGGAACCAGGGAATATTGGGTCACAGATATTAAGATTAATTGACTTCCTTTGGTGGTGAAGGGCGATTAGAGGCCAATTCTGGAGTAAAAAAAGGAGGGAAGTTTGCTTCATTCTTTTTATAAGGCTTAAGGAGATTAGCAAAGCCTTGCTTTTGTCTGTTTAATTAGTTCAAATAATATTAAATAGCAATAGCAGTTAGACTTATATACCGCTTCATAGTGCTTTACAGACCTGTCTAAGCGGTTTATAGAGTCAGTATATTGCCCCCAACAATCTGGGGTTTTTACTGACTTCATAAGGATGGAAGGCTGAGTCAATCTTGAGCTGGTCAGGATCGAACTCCTGACAGTGAGCAGAGTTAACCTGCAGTACTGCATTCTAACCACTGTGCCACCACTGTTCTTAATGTTGCCCCCATATTGGATTTCACATTTGTTTGAATTTTCTCAAATGTCCAGGCAGATAATTCCTGAAGCAATGTTATACTGCAATAAAATGGCACTTTGGAATTTTCCCTCATACCAAAGCACATTGTTATGGCTTGGCGCACTAGGTGAATCTATCAAAAATGTCATGATAGTATCCTCTCTTGTGGTATACTATGAGTGCGTCTGAGCTGGTGGTATATGTTTCACTTTTGGAAAAGGCAGGTAGCCAAGTGGATGAAGTTGCATAATCAGACCCCTTCAATGGGGGCAACACTTTCCTGATAATATTCATATATGGTTGAGAAAGAGGCTTTTCTCACAACCTCCTTTTGCAACAATTAGAGGAAAGCTACTATTAGAAAGAAACTTGCAATCTATGTTCTTAAAGCTCATTTCAACTGATAAATCCAACAACAGGATGTCTGTCTGTCTTAGAAAAAGTGGGCTTTTTGATTCTGTCTTGGTATGACTTATATTCGATAGAGTAATTGGAGGTGTTTAAGAAATGAAAAGTCGAGGATGTTGTATTAAATTATGATTTGTGCTCATAAGAACACCCTTTTATAATGATCACTTTTCTGCTTATGTACTAATTACTACCTTAGTTGGTTTCTATCTTGTAAAACCATCCAGATACATGAAAGCCAGAATTTATGGAAATATTGTTTTATTGAGTGAGAAAATCAGCCAGTTGGTTTTTACAGCTGACTCAAGAGTTTAATACTATGAATCCCTCTGATTCCTAAAACAATCTCTTGATGATATTTAGGCTCCAATGTCTCCTGTCATCTTTCACCTAAAATGTGCCAATGCATTTCTCCTTAGATTATCAATCTCTTTGTTGCTGTCATCATGGATAATTTTGACTACCTCACACGGGATTGGTCCATCTTAGGTCCCCACCACCTGGACGAATTCAAAAAAATCTGGGCAGAATATGATCCTGAAGCCACGTGAGAATCTCTCTTTGGTAGATTGATGTGAATAGCTCCACTGAGAATTAAAAGCAAGCTCAGTGGTTTGGGTTTTTTTAAATGTTATCTAAAATGAGTGCATTCATTTATGCATGTACAGAATGAGAAAGGTGATACTTTTGCTTTGCTTTCAGTTTATTTCAGCCTAAATGGGGAACACTAATTATAAGACACTTCCTTGGAATACATGTGCATTTATTTGCAAGTGTGTTTATAATAGGAATATTAGATGGCTATAACACAATGCAGTAACATAATCTAAGAGGGAGATTATTATGTAATGTTATATTCTAATATAGATATTAATGGGCTAAATTTCCTATTTTTGTTTTGAGCATTCACTGCTGCCTATATCTCTAAAGTTTCCTGTTAAATCGTGGACTCCTTGGTGCTTTCTGAGATTGGTTATTCACTTGCAGACATTTTATTACGCAACTAGGTAGTATCATCAGTGCTAGTGAGTGTGGGGTTTGATTCCTGTTTATATACAGCAGGTTACCTTGCCACTGATGATGGGAGTATAGTTTTCCCCTTGATTGTTCCTTCATTAGGCTATTGTTTTCTGCTTGATTGTTTCTCTGCAGTTAATCCCTGCTTCTCTGGATACAGACTGCCAAAAAGAATGCGCTCTGGTCTTTTTGTTTCTTTCTTGGTGTTTTAATTAAAAAAAGAAGCTTAGAACACACCAAGGACACCACAGTTCAGTCATGAGCTACATATATTCTCTTCTATTGCTTTCCTGTTAAAAATGAATGGAGGATCCATTTGTTCACCAACAACTTTGCTAATCAATGTTTTAAAGCTATTGAACAATAAATTTAGAATGACTGGCTGTTCTGGAGACAGAGGAAGTCCTGATTATTACTTTGCTGCATTAGGTGTAAAAATGGATTTCCCAAGAATAAGTATCATCAAGGACCATTCATGGAATTATAGGTGTTCAATATCCTTTGATATCTTTCACAAGTTATATTTTTATATCACCAAAAAAAGCATGTGTTTATCATACAGCAATATGCTTAGAGTGCTGAAAACATTTTACTGCTTGAAGCACACAAGAGATTGTCCTCCTCTAAATCTGTATCTTAAATAGCTTAACTATTTTAACATGGGATAGTGACTTCCATTATAACTAATACAACAAGTTACTGTAAAAGTCTGACTGTATAATCTGTCCTCCGTAGAGGATAAAACAGAAGGCTGTCACTACTGCTCTTAACACTCATGTCTTAACGGCATTTCTGACTTTTCTTTATATTAGTCAGTCTTGCAAGAAAACTGGGGTTAGTCATAATCTTCCACTGAAATTTAAGATTTTGATCTCATGTTTTGTCACTGATATGAAGACACTGACTGGAGCACCATGTTACGCTAAAGTTTGCCTTGTTTAACCACGATTTACTGACCAAATCACTATTGGCTTGATTCATACTATATGCAAGCCATAAACTCTGGTCCGCAAACTGTAATAACTGGGTGTGCATTAAATGCTGATACAAACAAACCATGCTATGGCTTTGTGGGATGTTTGAACCAAATAATGACCTTTCTCAAACTGCTTATACTGTTTTATTTGCATGTCACAATCAGATTTGTAAAGAATGTCAATCTACAAGGCTTGAATGGAATTGAGAGATTCCTGGAAGTTTGTATAGCTAATTTCCTAGTTTTGATTTACTCCACAGGGAAAATTATCAGCTTCTTCCAGGAATGCTTTATGACATGGTACAGGTCATGGATGATGCTAGCTAATCGAAAACATAAAACAAAATGTGTGCTGATTGAAATGCCAAAGGGACATTAAATTGTGGCATCTGCCTTCTGAATTAGGGATCAAAGTTCTATTTTTGCATTAGATGTATAACATATGACTATTTTATATTACCTCAGGGGTCGAATTAAGCATCTAGATGTGGTAACTCTGTTGAGACGAATCCAGCCTCCACTGGGATTTGGGAAATTTTGTCCACACCGTGTGGCTTGCAAGGTAATTGGCTAACAGACAATGTTTCCTTATCAATGCTATGTAGACCCCATCTCATTTCTATTCTGTTATCCAAAATGGCACTGTAGTCCCCATAGGAAAGACTGGTGCTCCATCTTGTTTCTTAGTGTCAAATAAGTTTGTAATGAATATTAAAATGAAGATGCACGAGTCCGAAAGCTCGGAAAACAGAACCTTTGGTCCTGATGACTGACCCAGATTATTAAAATGTGTTTGTACATGTAAAAAGCTGCAATTACATATCCTACAAAACTAGGGTTTTTTTTTAACCATGGCTTGTTGAGTGAATTAAAAGCAAATCATATTGTGAAATAGTACTATAATATGTGTAAATCCAGCCATAATATTTTGTCTTTCTGGCATATATTTTTGTGTGTTTTGCAGCGCTTGATAGGCATGAATATGCCACTGAACAATGATGGCACAGTTACTTTCAATGCTACACTATTTGCTCTGGTGAGAACTGCTCTCAAAATCAAGACAGAAGGTAAGAGTGGAAACTGCCAATGTTATGTCATGAATAATTTCACTGCATTCTCTTGTTATTATTTTATGAATGGGAAAGAACATTAATCACCTTATGTACCAATAGAAAAATAGCTGACACTAAAATCCATTACTGCACAATTACATAAGGCAGTAGATGCTGTATAATTACATAAACAGTAGATGCTATAAATTACATAAACAATAGATGCTATAAATCAATAATAATTAATACCTTTCTAGTGCATTTAATCACAAGACCTCAACGAGTCAAGACTTCATCTGTCGTAAATTACAATAAGTAGTTTCAGTAGGGATCTGTGCCAACACACTGCTCCTAGAGCTCTAGGCCTTTAAAGAACCTGAGCTTTCAAAAAGCGAAAAACAAACACTGGCAAATTCATCTATAACTAGGATTATAGAAGATTTGAACCATCCTAATATTTAAATTGATCTTTAGTTGCAGCCTTATTTAAGTAAAATAAGCCACCCAATGCTATCAGAAGTTGGGTGACCTCTAAATTTAAATGAAGACATTTAATATAAAATCAGTCATGAAAGAACCACACGCGGGTGTCAGAGAAGATACGGTTTCCAATGCTTCTATAAACTGAGATTTGGATATTCATTATTGGCAAATACAAACCAGAGTTAGCCATGGTAAAGGACTTTGAGACTTTATCTACATTTTGAGATGTAATTCTGTTTGAAAGAGGACTTTTGAAGCGTTTCTAGCAGATATACAGAATTATAGAGTTTTTGTTCAAGGTTTTTCAAGCTCTATTTATCATGATGTAGGGTTTCCTTCTTGGGCGGGGAGTTGGACTAGCTGACCTTTAAGGTCCTTCCAAGTCTGTTATTCTGGTTTGATCTGGTTAAGTTACAGTTGAACTCTGAATACTAAGTTATGCACTGGTATAAAACATTTTGTATGATGGGTGCTTTGTAGGCAACTTTGAGAAAGCCAATGAAGAGCTGAGGATGATTATTAAAAAAATATGGAAGAGAACCAGCATGAAGCTCTTAGATCAAGTCATTCCACCAATTGGAGGTGAGTCCTCAGCATATCAAGGGACTTTGGATCTTCACTTCCATTTGTAGTGCTTGTGAAGAAGCTTTCGATTGATCTACTTATAAATTCTCATAAAATTTAATGCTCAGAAAGTGGTACATGAATTCACACCTACTGCACATGGCTTGCATAATCACAATGCCTCGATTTGTATATATTCTTCTAGACGATGAAGTTACTGTGGGAAAGTTTTATGCTACTTTCCTCATCCAGGAGCACTTCAGAAAATTCATTAAGCGCCAGGAAGAATATTATGGATATCGACCTAAGAAAAATGCTGTTGAAATCCAGGTAAATGGGAAACTGATAGGAGAAATGCTGCATATTTTCACAACTTCTTAAGAAGTAGAAATATCCCAAGCTACAGTGGAGTGAGGGCCAGTGAAAGTTTCTCTGTTCTGGCACTGGGCTTAAATTTGTATCCTAGGATACGTGCATGAATGATGTACTAATATCTTTGAGAAACACTATATGTTCAACACTATATGTTTGCTCTGGTCTGAAATTGACCCTCCTTTATACAACATACTATATCTATAGTATATAGTAGTATGTGTCAGTCTATGCAAAGTGTTAGATCTCATACTATTCTTTATTCCCTATCCCCTATGTGGAAAAGGAATAAGCTATAAATTAATTTCACTTTATTCCAAAGTTTTGATTTATAGTTATGTACAAAGCCAATCTGTCTTTAAAGAAGTTCTAGAATTTGTTTGGCATGCTTAGCAATTGAGTAAAGCAGTATTAAGCAACCTAGATACTTAGATATCAATTCATATTATCCCTTAACTGATATAAATAATGCAATGGGACTGTGTACAGCTATTGGGAATTTAAAAAGCCAGAACAAGAAAAAACAGATAGCAGCAATGAAATAGTATTTCAGGCTGATCATGCTACATTGTGAAGAGCCTTAAAAATAATAACCAACACAACTGGGTTTAGAGTCAAGAATTGGTGTTATTCTGCAGTGGTGTGATTGTCCTGTCAGCAGATGAATGACTGCTTTCTATCTTGTTGAGTCATGTTCAAAATCAGCAGCAAGACAAATGCATTACCTTTGTCCAACTGAGAGGTGATCAGGAGAATGAGGTTGAGAGGAGAAAGTTAATAACTCTTGGAGGATATATAGTATCTGCTCCATCCCTTTCCCATTTTGGTATGAATGGCCCTTTCCAGAGGTGGGATTCAACCTATTCACTTGAACTGGTTGTTAACTTTCTAAGTAGTTTGGAGAACTGCTGGTTCAGCTGGTCATTAAGGCAGAGAACCGGTTGTTAAATTATTTGAATCCCACCACTGGCCCTTTCCAATGCTAAAGGATTCCCCTCACTTCTCATAAGGCTGGCTTAAGGACCATTGAAGAGGAAACTGCTCCTGAGATCAAAAGAGCAATCTCTGGGGATCTGACTGAGGAGGAGGAACTTGAAAGAGCCATGGTAGAAGCAGCAATGGAAGAAGGCATCTACAGGGTGAGTATAAGTACAGAGGGTGTTAAGTGTATGGCAGATATAAAAACAGATCTATTCTTTAATTTAAAAGGTCCCTTATCTTCTATCTACAAATTACAGCAAACTGTATTTTTGCTGCTGTGACCTTTGCTTTCTTACAGATCATTCCCTCTTTCACTTTTGCTTTTGTTCCCAATTAAAATTATTCATTGCCCAGAACCTATACAGTTTCCTTGGTTATATAAGTATCAGAATTATAAAGGACAAAAGGGCTTTTGCTCTCCTCTTTAGTTCTAAATTACTAGTGGTAGTTTTTAAAATTCCTGTTAAAAATGCATTCATCATTCTGAAGAATAGAGCGGAGAGGGTATTATTGTAAGCATTCCTTCTGAGCTAAATGAATATCTTTTTGCAAAATGGTCAGATGCTTGCATACTTATCAATACACAACAGAGCTTTAGTAAACCTACCTAACCTGCACATCTCTTATGTATGGATACATACATGCACATCCTTCTTTGAAGCTAATAGAAAAAAGCACCATTTTTCTGCATCAACTTCATTTCTGATTACACTAAAATATGATTAAGAAAGAAAATCCTGACATAAATTTAAATGAATATTAAAGTAATGCATTATATTTTATTAGCAACACAAACTGGATCATCAAAGATCTCTGAATAAATTCTTCGTAAGCCCATACTGGATATTGATATTGAAGTTTTAATTATATAAATTCTGTTTTTATTGATTCATAAGCTTTGTAGATCACCTAGAAGACTTAGCTGATGAGACCATTAAAAAGCCACACAAAATCATAAAGAAATTTAACAAATTGTTTAGTTCAATGTTATCTCCTAAAATAACATATCTTTCTCCACTGTGGATGCAGTTGCTATTATCCATTCTATACCTTGAAAGATCTGATACAGACTTAAAGGAAGGTAAGGGTGATTCTGCAAATTCTGAAACTCACTTTGCTCAATCACTCATATCAAAGTTGGAGAATTTTTCCATTTTCCTTGCAAAGTTGACAGGGATCTTAGTGTGAAGTTAACTATTGCTGTTAAATTCTTTATTTGCACTTTTCAAACTCATTTGGTCTCTTTGCTCTAAATATTTTTTTTTTGTATTGGTGAAGTGGAAATTCCAAGAAGCTTCAGAGTGTAAAATTTAAACCTGTGTCTCCCCGTAAGACTACTCTCCTATCACAGCACTGCATCACATCTCAGAAATAGGCAAAAAGAAAATACTTCAAGTAGTAAATATAATATTTAATCCATCCCAAACTGTGCTCTGTGAAACTCATTCTTGGTCAAACAATTGTAAAACTTGGGTATGAACCAGCAACTTTTCTTTTATCATTTTAAATATACCATGGAAGTTGTTTCTTGTGGAGCCCAACAACAGATGCATACAATGTGATCAGGAAAAAAATATGCACAATTTGTGAATCTCAACAAATTTTGTTTTATGCTAAAAAATTTCCAAGTAGCATATTTAAAAGTGACCATGACTCTTCAAAAGTTCAGCAAGGTGGAAGGTACATCTAGAATCTCTTGACCTTATCCTACACTTTTGCTCAAAATTGTTCTCTGTTGCTACTCAGGAAAATTATTCACCACAAATAATAATTTTAAATTGATAAATTGAATTTCAGGCAGTAAAATCATGTGAGGGGAAAGAGTTAAACAAGTTAGAAAAACATCTTTAATATAACGTGTAGCTTAATCCTTAGCTTATCAGAAATGTGATTTCTTGAGCTTCTTCAGTTCAGCTTCTTCAGTTCTCTGCTGTTGAAACACACAATGGCTTTCGGAAAAACATCTTTTCTTTTTCTCCCTTAAATTCAGAGAACAGGGGGCTTGTTTGGCCAAGTTGAGAACTTCATCGAGCCTAGCAGCCCTCTTCCTCCACACATGGCAAACCAAAGACCTCTGCAGTTCACTGAGATGGGTAGTGAAGAATTAGATTCCCCAGTATTCATTGAGGACTTTCCTCCCACAAGAGACACCAATGTGAACAACAGCAACAATAATGCTAACAACAATGCAACAATACGGTAAGAACTAAAGTTGGGATAAAAAAAATGGGAACAGTTAGGATCAGGATCCAAAATTGGATAATAACATTCATTTCAGAAGAATACTCTAGTATAAATAATTAGGTGGGACCTGGAACAATACAGCAGCCTAACAAATTGTGTAAAAGAAAAATAATGTTTTATGAAAAGGACTCTGTACTTACTACAAAAGATATAAATCAGCTTGCCTGAACCAATATTTCCAGGAATCATTTGCAGACATTATAGGTCGATTAGCTTAAGGCTCTCTTGTCTGTCTTTGGAGTCTGTATATGTTCCAGCGGTTGGTTACAAGGACTAAAATTCTTCACCAAAGATTTATGACTCAATTATTAGGGACCAGTACCGTAATTAATTAAAGAACACAAAGTAGAAAAAATAGATAGTTCTGGAAACCAAAGAATATAAACAGTGGAACAGAAGGATCTCTTCTGACACTATTGCTTCATTTATTATTTGAAATTGAGATTAGCAATGAAGTGGCCAAAACTGCTGATGATTTCAAATTATTATTGTATTATTAAAGCCAAAAGAAAGAACAAAAGCATTCCAAAAATACCTTTCAGACTATAGAAATTACTGTAGAATTATGACAACTATTTTAGTTCAGTATACATAGACGTAAACTGATGTTTGGGACAAACAATCCTAATTTTGTGTATTCTTTAATGCACTCAGAATGATTGAGCAGGAAAAACTATTTGAACTCCAGTAGAATGCCCAGACAAGAAGAAAGACAAAAACAAATCAAAACATTCAGATTGCATTTTCAAATTCTGGACTTCATTACATAAAGAACTAGGGTTCTTCATAATCTCCCACAAGTCATATGATTGTGCAGTTCTTACTATGGTTTCATCTGAATTTAACCATTTATAGTCAGTCTTTGGTAATCAGATTTAAAGCACCATCATATTTTGTAAACTAGTAAATCACAAATGGGCAATTTACAGCATTGCATCAATTATGTTAAATATACCGAGATATACAAGAAAACAACTGAGGAAATGGAAAAGACCATCAGTATCTTATCATTATCCCAGAATAGTTTTCCAATATACCAGGATAGTTTGTTACATTTTATTTAAAAGAATTATCAAATGAACACTAATTAGTTGGTTTGGATAGGGTACTAGGATTTAATCATCAGTGTTTTGCTTCACAGGATGACATATGAGAATGAATTGAACGACCAGACGATGGTACCACCATCTCCTCATTTATCACACTTCAGTGAGTTCTGCCAACCTTCCTTCTATCTGATACACTCTGTTTTGTCCAAATGATGCAAGACTGCCCCAAATCAGATTTCCACTATAGGATTAGTCGCAAATTCTCTTGTCTTTGGGGCTTGGAGATGTTTGTTGCTCTAACAAAAGAACTGTGTAATGCATGTATTTACATATTTCTAGATCAAGAAGTCCAATAAAACATTGTCATTTATTTGTAGTTCAGCTATGTATCCCTATTATCATTACATTTTTTTTATTTCCCACTTTCTCCCAGGCAAGCAATGTTCTATTCAAACTAAAAAGCAGCAAGACAAAAGGAGCAAATTATCAGCAAACAATGTCAGGTGCTCTTCAAAACGACAGCAGGTAAATGTAAACTCAGATTGTTTCAAGTTTATTCACACTTGATTAACTTATCCACATTTGACTAGAAAAGGGACTTACCATTCTATCAGCAATTGACCATAATAGATATGTGAGTAGTTACTTCACTAGAATATTTTAACTTTGTTCAGGTGTACCTGTTTCAGAGAAAGGAATTAGGGAATTAGGACAAAGTAATAGAATTTATATAGTATCATATTACCTGCCATTACTTTCTCTATAACTAAGGTGCTAGAAAGCTCCTTTGAGCAAAACGTTTCTTATAATGACCAACCGTCCTCTTTTGCCTGGACATGTCCTCTTTTTACGTCCTGTCCGGGGCGTCCGGGCGGGTTTTCTAAAT
>JAEANM010023685.1:0-11313 GCA_017656035.1 Myanophis thanlyinensis
TTATTATTATTATTATTATGTAATAAATACGATCAGGATTTTATCTGTAGTAGAAGGTAGGATACATGGAAAATAGGGATTGGCATAAATATGACATAATGAAATCTCAAATAATTAAGCAATGGAAGACTATAATTATATAAATAAGTGCATTATTATTGGAATTATATAAGACTATCCATTGTAATAAATGTGATCAATATTATTTTGCATGTACCAAAATGTATGACTCTCAGGTGCCATGCTGTTCACACACTGACATGTTTGTAAAATAAAAAATAAAAAAATAAAAAACTTGGGGAAAAAAAGACTTGGTAGACCTGGGGGACTGCATTTCATTGATAACATATACTGCAGATATCCTCTTATTAGCATGATCTAAGTCACATTAAATCATTTGTTCCTTTCTTACAGTAGCTTGTGACTTTTCTTGTACCTTGTAACTACAATCTTCAGGGCAATTTTTCCCTCCCAGTTTTACCACTGACATTTTCCTTCTTTCTTCCCAGCAGTTTAAACCCAATTCTTTAGGTTTAGGTTTAGGTTTTATTTGATTTATATACCGCCCCTTCTAGGGAATGTTGGGATATATGCTAGTATCTCTAAATTGTTCATTAGGGGAAGAAAAAGCACACGGAGAAAGGACAGGGAAGGGCAGGCTTCAAGGAAGTGAAGGTTCCTGTCGTCTTGAATTATTAACCAGTCACTCTTCCAGTGGTGGTCTCCTCACGGCCTACACCAGGTGGTGCCTGCCTGTTTTTGCTTGGGAAACATCTGCTAGCTTGGAGTCTCCCAAGAGCCTCTACAATAATTTGTTCCATTTAAGACAGTCACTGTCATTATTCTGTGCAACACTTCACAGAAGCAGCTCCTACTAAATGTCTGAATCATCCGAGCAGCACCGGGTGAAGCTGCAGGCTCCATTAATAATGCATTCAGGCTTATCAATACTTAGACAACAAGTATTTAAAAACTTCTTCAGAATGAAGGCTTTTTTTTTTTCCCAAAACCACTTAGCTTCTTTCAGTGCCTTGATGCAGACATATCCAAGTGACTTCTAAAAAACAGGAGGAACAAAAACTGTGTTTGACTATTTTTCCTGGCTTTGGAGTACTTTTGGAGTGGCATAATTATGAAAACCATCTCTTCCGTTCTACTTCTTTTTCTTCTGTTTTTTTAATGGGTCCTGAGGGGATGTGGGTGCTGTGAGTGGGACTGGTATGGGTTTTTCACACTTTTCAAGCAAAAGGCTTTATTTTAATGCAATAGACTGACTCAAGCTTCCAGAATCTTTCAAAGTTATACTATTAATATACATCATAGGCAAGTTTACTGCATATTTAATTTGATGTACATAGTGAAAACTGTGACATATATATTTACGGAAGGAGCTTCAATACTTTCTTAGTTTTGTGTGTGTGTGTACATATATATAGTTTTACAATCAATGGATAAAATGCTTCAGCTGAATGAAATCCAGTTGTGTCTGTTCATTACAAGAATAGCATTCACTAATAGAAAAAAAAAATACATTTCCCAAATTTGCTCAGAAGATTGGGAAGCCACCCCGGATAGTTTGTTGGGATATGCAAGATTTATGCAAGGCACCTGGGAGATTAAAGGAAAGGAAATAGCTACTGGGCAGTGATGAATCTAGTTCTATGGGCATTGTCAGAAGCACTGATCAGAAGCATTTCTCCTAATTGGATACCTGTAAAATTGACACAACATTATTTCTCGGAATACTATCAGCCTTTCATGGGAAAAGATAGCTTAGCTTTCCATTAGCCCTTTAATTAGCATTGCTATTTAAATGGTGTGAAATAGCCATAGTGCCATGTTTTTATACTATTTCCATGCAATTGTATCTTGAAGCCTTTTACAAAATATAAATTATATTAATAAAAACAAGCTGAAACATGTAAAACCACATTTATGGTAGGAAGTAAGCAGAAAAACAAAAGCAGAATATTATATCTATCAACATTTACCGCATTTTTCACTCCAGAAGACGCCCAAAAGTGGGTGAAAATGTCTCTGTCGTATGGAGCGAATATTGCCAAAGCCATTAATCCGGCCCATTCCAAATCCAAAATTGTGCCCTGTCACACATTCAGTGACAATTTGAAACAGGTACATGGCTATCATGGCCATTGCATACTATGTTGGCCTAGCTTCGGCATGAGTACTGAAGTCCTGGGATCAATTTACCAAGTATTTTTTCACTGGAATGGAGGGATGATTTGTATAGGTGTTATCAACTAGGGCTATGAATCATGAGTGAAATTTTCTGCAGAAAACCATTGCTGTGAAAAAGGAAAAACTATAAATCAGTGGTGGGAATAGGTTGCCAGGGGTGGGCAATTATGGCTCCTTCATGACTTGTGGACTTCAATTCCAGAATTCCTGGGCTGGCTCAGGAATTCTGGGAGTTGAAGTCCACGAGTCATGAAGGAGCCATAGTTGCCCACCTGTGGTCTAAGCCATTTCACTATTAAACTATTCTGGCACACAAAATGAAAAAAATCACATATATCCTTCTTTCTCTAACCAAAATAAATCAAACCTACCAATTGTCAGATAAGTGCTGAAATATCTACCTCGACAGGTTTTAACCATAGGTCTGATCTCAATGTCCCCCCCCCACCAAAAGGTCCAAATTTTATCCCTGTAATTTCCTGGAAGCCACTTTCTCTTAAGCTTTATACAGTTGCTAGTGGTCTATCTGGACAATATTGAACTAGATGGGCTAATTTACTTTTCTTATGTAGGACAGCCTCCTATTTTCCACTCCATTAAATAATGTAGCAGTAATTACTCATGCTTTACCATTTCAGTTCAATGGAAGACTAAGTTCTAACCCAAAGTGCTGTGCAAAACAGACGTAGAATCAGTGAACGTGACGAATTCAATCACAAGTCTGTAAAAACTCTTTCAGTTAAGCTTCTTCTTGTATTCAGCTATAAAAGGCCCAAGAGCACCTTTCATAGTCAGGTACTAGCAACGTAAAAGAACATATCTCTGAAGAAGATTAATCATAATGCTATCCAATATAATAAAAAGGTAATCAAAGAGCCTTGGAGGGAATGTCTTTCTAGAGGGACCTGGATTCAAATCTCAGTTCACTCAAAGATTTATTGAACAACTGTAGGCTAAGATATATTCCTTTCTCTTCTTGCATTGTGTCAAAAATCAGAATGACATTTCCCATAAATTTGTTTTCACAGTGAATAAGAAGGTTTTGAAAGTGTTCTGGCCCAATGGAGTAATACAGATAATAAATAGCAATTGTTTCCTTTTTTTCCCCAGGAATACATCTAAATACATGATTTGAAAATACATGATTTGCTGACCTTGGTAAAACTAAGGGCTTTGGGGCAAGAGGAAGCCTGGATAGAAGGCCACTTGGAAATGCCTAGCAAGGTACCCTGGTTCCTCCCTCCCTCAAACCCACTGAAATATAAATGTAAGGTGAAAAGATGAATATACAAATATGATTTTTAAATGTTTCAATAGAAGACAGTGATTTTTCAAATAATGTGCCATGATGTTTGGAGATATATGCAGTTAGCTGAAAAGATTCAGACCCATTGAATCTAACTCATGTATCAAAATTGCAAGTTTTCTACTTATTCAAATGTGCAGAATTTATCCTTGATAGGTAACTCCATCTTCAAACCTCTCCTGACAAGATAAATCCTTGAGGTGAAAACTGGAGACATAGATGCTGTTGCTGTAGCTATTGCACACAGCAGATCTTTCCTTTGTAAGCATCTGCCAGAAGCAGTACACTCAGAATAACTGCAATGCCCCAAGGAGAGAATTCTAACATGGAAAATACATCTATTATTTCTGATTTTGTAAGAAAGAGAAAATATTCCATCTCAATTGTTGTACGCAAATGTGTGATGTAGGAGGGAACAGTAGGAAATAATCTCTACTATGACACTATTCCCACTTACTTATTTTTTTTAAATAGAGAAATGATTGTTCTCCCTGTAAAAGCTGTGCTTTGTATAGCAAAAGGTTGAGTTTAACCTTCTTTAACTGTTACCAAACAAGCACCACACCCAGGATAGATCATACCCAGATCACTGACTTACAAAACAAGGATCTGATCTTAAGAAATAGTTACGACAAAATGGAATAGACAGAGGGAGAGAGGAATGGAGGGAGAAAGAATGAGAGAGAAGTTGTGGAAATATTACACTTACCATAACATTCCCCCACAAAGATAAACTTGGTAATAGTCTTATGTTATACCTCTGCCATTGATGCCTTGACTGACTTGTTATTGTTGTTGTCATTTTAGCGGCAGTCTTTGGCTAAACAGTTGGTAATCTCTGTAACTGAACTCAAAATGGAAAAAACAAAAAAGGTTCAATCATCACTCTGCCATGTTTTCACGTAGCCTAAACATATTTTATTTTTTCTCGAAATACCACATCAGGTCAGCCCCACGACAATGCAACTGAACAATAAACATCAGAATTTACCTTGATAGAAATTAGACATACACAAAAAATAAAAGGTAGAAGAAAAGTAGTTGACTTATAGAGAATTTGTAGACAATCATTAGGGAAAAATCTGAGCTTAATAGAGGCAGGAACAAAACCTGCTAATAAATTTCAGAAAGAATCACCTTCATGAATTGTGATTCATCTGGAGCAGAGGTGGGCAATTATGGCTCCTTCATGACTCGTGGACTTCAACTCCCAGAATTCCTGAGCCAGCATGGCATGGCTGGCTCAGGAATTCTGGGAGTTGAAGTCCATGAGTCATGAAGGAGCCGTAATTGCCCATCCCTGATCTGGAGAATTTCTGAATGTAATGTGACAATTAGGTAGAAAATAGTTTCTGTGTGGTTTCTTTTTCTTTCATTTTCATGTATTAATGACCTATATCCAGTTATTTTTCCATCAAATGCTCCAACCATACTAGACTTAAAATTTTGCAAAAAAAACACAGTGTAAAAAAATTTTTTTTCAGGATATTCTCACAATCAAGTTTGATTAAAATCTATTGATGTTAGAGGCCAACCCATTTGGTAATCTGTACTATAGTTTAGTGAAGTATAATTCTAAGTCGGGGTGGGAGAGAAACACATTCTCATGGAAACAATGCTGGCATAATTTGTTTTTGAAAGCTACAGAGACCTTATGGATGAGGAATGTAGTTATTAAAGGTAAATGTGCTCAATATGTTGTAATGAAATGTTTGTGCTATACACTTCATTAAATGGTTTGTGGGCCACCTGGGAAATTCCATTTCTTCGACACAAAACAACAGTGTTTATAGACAGTTATCCCTAGCAAGACTGTGTATAGCAACCAACCTGGATGGTCTTGTAAATTAAGCCTCTAAAAGAAAAGAGCTGTGAGAAAATGAAAATTGGACTATTGTACACAAAAAAAGGATACAGATTTATTCCAACAGAGATGCAGCTCCTTGCCTGCACAATACTTTTGATCATCTGGTTATCTTAATGCAGTGTAATATTAATATCTTATTTGAATAGAATATCATTAAATTTTATGAAATGAATTTTTTTTCCAAAATCTATGCTATTTAATTATAGCCATAGTTAGTTTAATCCAGCCTTATTTCTCTTAAATCACTTTTTGATAAACAGAAGAATGGATTCTTTCATTAACAAATCTATGGTGCGAAATAACCATTAATCCTATATATATATTTATTCAGAAATCATTCATTGAATTTCATGGAGCTAAGATACTTTGCGCTCCTAAGACCCGCTTACCCTATTTAAATAGAGTGGAATTTTTGAACCAATTTTAGACAGGTTTCTTAAAATCTTCTTCACCCAATAAGCTTTGTTCAGGAATTACAGTACAGTACTGTATTGAGTAAGATATATCTGTGGATTTATGCAGTAAGTCAATTTTATTTGGGGGAGAAGGAGAGAAGGATCTAGTAGAAGTTCTGTCTGATTAAAAATAATTAAGTCTACTGACATCAAATATGTCAAGGTTTTCAGTTCAGCTGGATGCTGATATGATATGAATATGCACTTGGAAGATCAAATGTTAGACAATGTCTTAAGACTCCATCAAGACTTGATAGCCTGATAAAATCTTATGAGCTGCACAGGACTCTACAGAAGCCTTCACATTCTGAGGAATTCTGTCATTCCTAAAACATTACATTAACTGGGTAAAGCAGCTAGTAAGTCGCTCAAAGTGGCCAGACTTTGAAGTAGATTTACTGAGATAGATTTCTTCTGAGGCAAAGAATTGGGACTAATTTATAGGGATGAAGTTTCTCATAAGCAAGGGAAAGCAGTTACTGTCAACGTCACCTCTTCTTTCTATACTGCATTTAACGGAGGAAAATGACCCCCACAAAGGTCATGTCAGGCAGAGGTTCTGCCATATTTATATTTAGAAAACATTTAATTAATCATACAGCTCTTCTAAAAACTTTTGATTAAAGATATATAGAATTATTCTCTCTCTCTTTACTTCATCTCATACACACCCAAGCCTAAAACACTTTTGTATAAATAAAAAGCATTATTTGCATTTTTGCAAGACAGATTTAAAAATAAAGTTGTGTGGAATTGTGATCTTCCATATAATTGTTTAAATTTTTTTCCCTATCTGAATAAGACATGAAATAAAATTATGATAAGATTCTGCTGGGTGCAGCAATAGTATAAGATATTTCATACCCTTGCCAAAATGTTTTATCAAATAGAAAGAACGTAGCTTCAGACATAATTTTCAGATCCGGTTGCCCAATCTTTTTTCTTTTGTAACTTATGTACATTGATTCTTTAAAATGCTGGAATATGTTTTCATGTTTTAGAAAGGCACTATTTTTGCTACTGAAATTTCTTTACTATTTTTTTGCAATTGGAAAGCCAAGAAAATCAATTTAAACCATTTTTAAAAACTCTTTTTTAATTTTATGGCTTCCTGTGATGGGTATTAAAGATCCCAGTATATAAAATATAACCAAACATTCACAAGAACCAAGTAGAACATATTGTGGGTGCAAAACTCTCTTTATGTTGATTGAAAAATCGAAACAAAATATATTTCTGATGATCTGCTTTTTCCTTTGCTTCTTCCCTTCTACCATCTTGCTTTCATGATGCTAAAATCAGAGAACATGATCTGCAAGTTACTTTTATTAATACTAGAGCTATGTTTATACTTTATCTGAAAGCTTTAAAGCTTCAATGGGCTTTAAATCAGGACACCAGGCTCCAGAAATGTGTTTTTTTTTTACTCCAAAACATTTAAAAAGACATTTTAAAATGACAGTGCTAAATAGAGGGATGTTCCCTAAAACTGATAGGGATTTATTTTTAGTTTTCTTTACATGTAGCTCTGTAGTATAAACATTTCTAACAATTTGAAAATTATCAATATTATTGGTTGCTGCTGAACATTATTTTCATTTTCATTATTTTCACTGATTTCCTTTTGGAGGCCCAGGCTCTCTCATGCTAAGAAAATGTGTATTAACTTTGTAACATACATAATGAATTAAGATATCGTGCAAATATTAAAATAAACGGTTTCACATTAAAATGTTGTCTCTTTAGTGCAATGTGCATTCCTTGTAACAATATGTCTAATTTATTTCTGCTCTGAAATCATTGAAAAGGCAGGGAAAGAAACTAATCCAAAATAAATTAAGAAATGGACTTAGTGTCTTGTAGACAGATTAAAGTCTCAGCTCCCAAATGTCTACTACTGTGGCCCTTGGGTATAATAACAAACCTTCTCACCAAGGAGCAGCCATGGGAAATGTTGAGAGCTATTGAAAATTGTAAGCTTTCAGATTGTATTACGATTTCCATTCACCCAACCCCTACTTCACATCTCAGACATAATAGAAAATCCATTTTAATAGTCCTAAGGCTCACATTTCCACTTGTCATATCAGTTAGTATAGTGCTATAGGAAGAAACTATAAAAGCAGAACAACAACAAAAACAATCATCATCATCACTATCATCATTCTGACCTGGCCATCAAAACGATGTGATTATGGCTGAAACATGTGACAGTGATACCCATTGTCATTGGGGCCTTGGCACCATGTCCAAGAATTTTACAGAGTACATCAAGAAATTGCAGCTTCCTGCAATAACACCAGCAGAAATGCAAAAGACTGCACTACTCGGAACAACATACATTTTGATAAGGTACTTGGTTGATATCTAGAATGCTGGCAGCAACCCGTATCAACCATCAGTGCCAATCAATAATGTGACATATTTTTAAATGTTCAGTTGACTGAGTTTCATGTTTAATGAATAATAATAATAATAATAATACAAAATGGGTGGGGCAAAACTAACTTATAAAAACTAACATTGATTTCACTTCAGGTTCATTAACTATGCTTAAATGAAAATGAATTAAATGTCACTTTTCTTACATCATATAAAAATTACAATTTATTAGCTAAGCTTGGGGCTTGAGCATATTCAAGTGGGTTTTTTTTGGCATTGGCACTTCTGTTCTATCTATTAGGAATCCATAGCATATGATGCTAGTGCTACAGTAAATGCTACAAAATAATCTTTTATGCTTTAATCCTAACTTTTTCTATGCTACTAACCATTAATGAATAAAGTTTATGATTTACTATTTTCTGTCTAATGTCTGGATTCAAATTTTATCCTGTGACTTTACTCTATACGCGAAGGATGATGGCAATGTGGCACCAGTACATGCTGCTTGGGAATACATTTAAATAAGGAATAGGCAGAGCTTCTCCTAAAGATTCATCTGGATTTTCTATTCCATGGGATGAATCTAAGAGCTAGAGGTCATGGCATTTGTCTAAAATTAGCATGAAGCTTGGAAGTAAAAGCATTGCTCACAGGAAGGTTATTCAAACTGACAGATAAATAATTACAGAAGAAGCTTTTCTCTGGAAGATCCCATGAAATGTTTTGTAGTTAAACTATTACCAATATGTTTGCAGTTTTGATCTGGTCTTGGTTAAGCTGAGAAAGTCAAGGAAGTCATCTAAAGACTGTTACTCACATATAGGATGATGCAAAACATTTTGGGTTGAAAAGGTTTTGATCATGAATCAGAATAAAACTTGGGCATTCCAACAAATGCTATTTCAGATGATTAACTGATAGAATGAGAACCGGTTTGTGGTTGGACATCAGGCTAAAAACCAGGAGACCTATGAGTTCCAATTCTGCCTAAGCATAAAGCCAGCTGGGGGAGTTGGGGTTAGTTTCTCTCTCTTAGCCATAGAAAGTAGCCAGTGGCAAACTCCAAAAATGCTGCCAAGAAAATTACAAGAATTCATCCAGATAGTCATCAGAATCAACACGAGTCATAGATAACAACCCCAAAATGCACTCAGACAATACAACTGGAAATGTCCTGTTTTGTATGAGTCATACTTGAAATTTAAAAACAAAACACTTAAAATTAAATCAAACCTCTTACTTTTGTCTCAGAACTGGTCAGTTCTAGTTCAGCTTTTTTTTTCCTGGTTGTAATAAAACTATTTGATTTAAAGGTCAGTTCTGATGGACTATATCAGTTTGAACAGTTCAAGTGGCTCTTTTACTGTCTGTGACAACTAAAGTTGACAGGATCAAGGACTACTCCTTTTTGTCGCTATCTCTAATTCTAAACAGCCTGTGAAATCTCATAATTTAGCATGGCTGAGAAACAGAAGAGGTTGTGGGAAAGTCATCTCTTGAATTTGAACTATGAGTTAATGGGAGGCTGCATTCTCAGAGTAGGGTGCTAAAAGAAGAATGTTGATCGCTTCCCTTGAATTGGAACGATCTGAAGTTATTATGCCCCATCTTCTACAAGTTTCTGCTAAAGAACTGGAATCTGGGATATGAGATCCCTTCTCTCCTATGACAGAATCTCAAATAGCAAGATGGATGGGATGAAAGGATTTCACTTATTCTGAATATACCTTTAGAATTTCAGATGTAATTTTTAATTCACAGTAGAACAGTAATACTCTAATTTAGGAAAGTTACAAAATATACAAAATTGTACCTCAATCAGTTTAACTGATTAATTGGTTTTCAGCTAGCAATAAATGACTTTTTCTGAAAACATATTTAATGATATACTAATGGCATGGAACAAATGTCATATTTAAAACTTAAGAAAACCTTTATTTTTAAAACAATAAACTAATATATATAAATGTCTATTTCTATCACTTTAAATCACATCTTTCTAAGGACGATGCAGATGTTAAGGTACAAGAGACTATATTATGTTCAGGTACAAAGCATGGAAAATATATTATAAACAGGTATTCAATTTCAAAACAATTGGAAGGAAAGTAATAGCGTAAAACAACCTTCCTCAGACTATCTGATCATAACATACATCTACAAATATATATCTAAATGAAATATATCCACTATATGCCGTTATGCATATATCACTTCATATCACATGGATATGTGGTTGCATACATGATAAGGATTCCTATAAGTGCAAACATTTGTGGATTTTTATTTGCATATAGGTTTTTCTCTTAACAAAACTTCTTTGTTGCACAGTTGTATTTAAACATGTACAGGCCCTTAAGAGTGTGGCACTAATGATGCATAGAATGTAAAAATATAACATGTGCATCCTGTCTTAATGCTTCTTCGATTATTCAGGGAAAATAGAAGAAATTACTACTTCTCACGCACATCTGCCTTCTGTCTGCCTCATCTTTTTCTTTTAATTACAACTTTGTAAACATTTTCTTCTACTCAGTGTCCCATCCTCTCAAATTTAGGTGTTCCTAACCAGATGTCATAGGAAACTATGTGTAGAATTTTTTTTTTGACAATGTAATGTTTCAATAGGACTGTCCATTACCCAGGCTGCAATGATAGAAGGACTCTTGGCAAAGCATTACCAAGTAAGCAAACTGACTCAATCAGAGGAACAAAAGAGGAAAACAAACGACTCTTGAAAGTGCCAGGGTAGTGGAAGCATTCACTAGATGCATCACAATTTAGTAGAGTTCAATGAACTGCTGCAATCTCTATTTATATATGCTTTATTAAGTGTATGGTAGGAAAAGAATATCCATATACAGTGGTACCTCTACTTACAAAGACCTCTAGTTACAAAAATTTCAACTTACAAAAATTTTTTTGAGAAAAAAATAGTCTCTACTTACAAATTATGTTCCAAGATACAAAAGGCCATCAGTTCGGGCAGGTACAGTACTTGTTCTCGGGCTGGCAGGAGGCGGAAGAAGAAAATTTAATTTCTTTTAAATTCATAGTTTTAAGTGAAATTTATTGACGTGTGTACAGTAACTTGTGTGTGT
>JAEANM010023686.1:0-11312 GCA_017656035.1 Myanophis thanlyinensis
CTATTCTATTTGGATTTATAATCAAAGTGAAAGATAAGTAAGTTTCCAGTAGATGTGTAAGAAAGAAAATAATATGGAGTAAAAAAAAATAAGTTAAGATTTTCCCCTGTCTAATTGTGCCCGACTGGAGGGGGCAGTGCTCATCTCCATTTCCTAGAAAGGGTTGTTAAGTGAATCTGGCTTCCCTGTTGACTTTGCATGTCAGAAGTTCGCAAAAGGGGATCGCATGACCCCAGGACACAGCAACCGTCATAAATACGAACAATTGCCAAGCGGCTGCATTTTGATCACGTGAGCATGGGGATGCTGTAGTGGTCATCAGTGCGAAAATGGTCACTTTTCTCGGTGCTGATGTAACTTTGGTCACTAAGCGAATTGTTGTAAGTCAAGGACTACCTGCAACAGGGAGGGAGGTTGCATGTGGATTTCTCCTCCATTTTTTGCAATTTCTCAAGCACTCGAAGGTGCTGTAATATATCTGATCCTTTTTCCACCCTAACAATTTCCCCTGGTTTCTACTCTTACCAAAATAGGGAGCCTTAAAGGGAATTCATTCTTCAGGAGAATGGATATTGTAATTTTTACCCTTTTTAGTGCCTTGCACGCTCACAAAAATCTTCATTAGCATCGTCTTCACAGCCCATAAAGAATGGGGCGAGGGGAGGGGAATGGGAGTTTTCACATCTTGTGTGGCCATTAGCATGAGAAAGATGGCTGGTTTGTGCTCAAAGGAATTTAATTGGGGGAGAGAAGCACCGTGGTAGGATAGGGGGAAAACAAGGAGATATTCTTTTTCTGGTCTGGTCTGGAAGATTTTAGGAAGCCCTTTCTCCAGATATAGTGGTCCTACAATTCCCAGTGTTCCCAGTTAAGAATGATGGGAATGGTGGTCTCAACACATCTGAAGCACAGCTGTTGGGGTAACTGCTGACCAACAGCTTTTCATACATCTGCCTTTCCAGAACGGCTACCCCCTTTTGCTACAAAATTAAAATGCATTTTAAGATTTCAGGAAGCCAGGCAAGCTGGCTTTCTCCAGATATAGTGGTCCTACAATTCCCAGTGTTCCCCAGCTAAGAGTGATGGGAATGGTGGTCTCAACACATCTGGAGCACAGCCGCTAGGAATAACCGCTGACCAACAGCTTTTCATACGTCTGCCTTTCCAGAACAGCTACCCCCTTTTGCTATGAAACTAAAATGCATTTTAAAAGGCTGTGGGGTGGTGGGAGAATCACATCCTTGGCAGCATGAGCTTAACAATCCCTCTGAGTATTGCTTCAAATACATATAATAAATCCGGGCTAATTCACAAGGAGTTTACAAGCCTCTTAGAGAGATTTTATGGGACAAAGGAATCTCTCGCTGCTTGAATTCTTCCACCGAGTGTATTCATAGGAGGCTTTTACAGGAGCTGGCTTGGCAGAGGAAAGTACCTAGTTCCCAGGGCTCAGAGAAACTGACTGGCCCATGATCACCCAGCTGACTTCATAGCTAAGGCAGGACTAGAACTCATGTCCCCCCCCCAGTGTCTAGCTTGAGGCCTTAATCAGAGAATAACACAGTTGGATTTGGACTTTGGAGGTCTTCTAGTCCAAACCCCTGCTCAAGCAGAACACTTTACCTGTGATGGTGAACCTAAGGCACGAATGCCACAGGTGACACGCAGAGCCGTCTTTCTGGGCACGCAAGCTGTCGGCCAACTCACCTCCAGTTGAGCATGCATATGCAATTACGGCTGCACACATGGACGATTGCAGAGACCCAGCTGGTCTTCAGAGTTCTCCTGCGCATGTGCAAGCGACTGCTCATGCATGTGTGAGTGCCTGCGTGCAACGCATGTGCATTGCATGCATGAAAGATGCACGCATGTGCAGATGGTGTGGTTGTGCGCGCAGCGCACGTGGAGGAGCCACAGGCAAGTGCAGATGGAGCGTGCAAAGTGCATACTTTTCAGCACTCGGTAAGTAAAAGGTTCGCCACCAGTGCCCTATATACCATTTCTTGATAAATGGCTGTTCAATCTCTTCTAAAGCACCCACAATTTCTGGAGGCAAGCCTTCCACGGATTAATTGTTCTAACTGTCCAAAAAACCCCAACCCACTAGCTTTTTACTAGTGGTTCGTCTGAAATATTTAAAAAAAAAAAAATTCAGCTCCCTACCTGCCAAAGTAATATACTGAAAGCAATAAAAACAAAACGTTGCATTCCTTGCAACAAAATATCCTAACACAGCAACTTTAAAAATAAAAAATAAACACTTGCCAAAAATCCTTGAGAAAAACCCAAGAGAAATCCATTCTCAAGGCCAGGGCAATAAGACAAATGGTTGTCCAAATTCTCCTTAAAAACCTCCAGTGATGGAGCCCCCATAACTTCTGAAGGCAATCAGTTCCACTGATGAATTGTTCTAACTGTCAGGAAATTCCTCCTTAGTTCTAGGTTGCTTCTCTCCTTGATTAGTTTCCATCCATTGTTTCTTAATCTCCACAAGTCTTTAAAGTTGCCAAGTTTGGCAACACCTGCATGAGACCAGAATGGCTCTCATGGTTTTTATATTAAATTGGGATGCTAGATGTCAGGGAACTGCCACTGGCATAGCTTGGCAGTATGCTGTCTATCATCCTTGGATTAGCCCTGGCTGAGATTTATTGGATTCTTAGAGTAGCTTGTTGTTCAAATCCCAGCTTTGGTTCTGTTTGCTGAAGATGTCAGCAACTGGAGACGTGAAGAAGAAGGCTCCATTTAGTCTTCTTTTAGCCATCATCAGCAAAGCGTGAAATTGCCCTGGAACCGCCAAACAACGGAATCTCTGTGTTGGCGAAACAGTAATTTGTGGGCTAATTAGGGAGTTAATTGTTCTAGATGTGAGTGGAAGTCAAGAATTGCTTTGGACACAAGTGTTTGAGTGATATTTCTTGAGTGGGCAGTTGGAAGATTCACCAAACGGCACCATTGCTTTCCGTTCTCTGAATTTGACGGTGTCTGTTTTTTTTTTCTTTGTTCCCAGTGTCTGCACCAAAAGAAATTTGGTTGACAAATGTGCCTGGAAAAGAATAAGTGTTTGTAAATGCAAAAAGCAGGGTGTTGTTGTTCTTTTATGAAATAGAGCATATGCCAGAAAAAAAAGTTGTTTAAAACCTTGCATTAAAATACATACTTAACTAAAAGCAGCATTAAGAAAACGGGCATTAAAAATGTGTAATGAAGGATTTTATGTTGACAGCGGTATGCATTAGCGAAAGTTGGATGCAGAATGAACATTCACAAATATGTGTGGATTTTTAATCTTTTAAAACAATCTGTAAAAAAGGACCAACACCCTGCTATATTTTCTGTTAAATTGCACCACATATTATATTATATTCGCCCACCCTCTAAAAACCAAGTCAAACATCTCTCTAATGGGCTTATGCAATACTTACAGATCTAGAAAGGAAAGTCACACAATATATCTTAATCTTTGCTTTGTTTTGCTCCTGTCCTTGAAGCAAAAGTTATTATTTTCCAAGCACGATCTTGCAAACTTTTTAAAAGCAAGTTTTACTGAGGATCAATAAACAGGATAAAGAAACAAGCCATTGTGTTGAGGATAAATAAGCAGGATTAATTTACAAGTAGTCTAGCAACTGGGGTCGTCCATTTTGAAGCAATTTATCCCCATGTCAGTTACAGAGTAGACTTTCTTATTCTCTTTCTAAGAGTTTCTATAGAGTTTCAGGCTACTTGCTTACATAATGGCCTCCTGAAACTTGCCACACTGACTACCCTTGAAGAGCATTCAAAAGCTTCAACTGGTACTGAGTATGATGGCACAGACAATCTTTGGGACCCCTAAAGTGGTCCATGTTACACCACTGTTCCAAGAGCTGCACTGGCTGCTGGTTTATTTCCGGGTGCAAGTCAAGGTGTTGGTAAACAGGATAAACAAAAAACGAATATATTTCAGGATAAATTAACAGGATAAGCTTACAAGAAGTCCAGACAACTGGACTCAGCCATTTTGATGCAATTTATCTCCATGTCAATTAGAATGTAGATTTTCTGATTCTCTTCCTAAGAGTTTCTATAGGATCCAACTTCAGGCTAGTTGCTTACATAAATGGCCTCCTGCAACTTGCCAGTCTGACCACCCTTGAAAAGTGTTTGGAAACTTCAACGGGTGCAGAGTGCGGTAGTATGGACAGTCTGTGGGGACCCCTTAGTGGCTCATGTTGCACCGAGGGCTGCAGTGGCTGAGGGTTAGCCCCTGGGTGCTTCAAAGTGAAGGTTATTTCCTACAAAGCTCTGCTTGGCATTTGTCCAATTTCTTTGAGGAACCTTCTCACCTCTATGAGACAGGGTTGAGAAGACACCTGTGACGGCAGAGGAGGCATGCTGCAGATCCCATCAGTCAAGGAATTCCAGCTGATGGGGTTCTGGAGAAAAGCTTTCTCTGCCGCGGTGCCTGCCTTTTGGAACATCTCACCCACTACCTGCCTTCCTTTTTGCAAAAGCCTGGAGACCCAGCTCTTGGAATGTCTTACTGGAGGTAGTTGATAGACGAATAGCACTTCCCACCTCCCTCCTCCTATCCAATAAATCTTCCTCCCTTCCTCCCCATCTTTAGTTATAACTTGAATTTAATTGCAATTTGAATGTGATTTTAGACACTTAACATATCTATGTTTGTCACAGTGGTGGCGAACCTTTTACTTACTGAGTGCCAAAAAGTACATGCTTTGCATGTGCCATCTGCACATGTGCGGCTCCTCCATGTGCGCTGCATGTGCAACTGCACCATCTGCGCATGCATGCAGCTTTTGCACACGTGCAATCGCGTGTGCATGCGCAGAGAGCTCTGAAGACCAGCTGAATTTTCTGCTGCAATCGCCCGAAAACCAGCTGGGTCTCTGCAATCGTGCATGCGTGCATGTGCAATTGCATGTGCAATTGCATGTGCATGCTCAGCTGGAGGTAAGTTGGCCGTCAGCTTGTATGCCCAGCAAGATGGCTCTGCATGCCACCTGTGGCACTCGTGCCATAGGTTCGCCATCAGGGGTCTATCATCTTATCTATTTATGGTTTCATTTTAATGTTGCATGCTTCCCACAGTTGCCTTGTGATGAGCTGGAAAGCAAACAAAACAAAATAAAACATGTTATCAATGTTGTGTGAACCCAGCTGCTTCTGTTACCCCAGGGATCCCTATGTTGTCTGAATGCAGAACATCACTTTGCCTTGGATGATGCTTTGAATGTCTCTGTTTTGTTTTCTCGTGGACGAAGAGGGAGGAAATATGTTTTCTAGTCCCAGCTCTCTTACAACAGCTCGGGAACTATGTTGATTTAGGACAGATTTACACTCCCAACGTGTAAGGAATGACCCTCGGTGCCTCTCAAAGGGGAGAGGGAGAAGGAAGGGGAGAGGGAGAAGGAAGGTTGCAGCTTTGTTGACCTTAGCCTGGCTTCTCTGAAGGATGTTGCCAGGGGCCAGCTGAAGGGTAGTTAAACCAGTGTCAAAAAGGCAATAGCTGTGGTCACGGGCAGGCTGGAGGTCAGGCAGATGGGCTCACAGCAGCAGACACAAACAGAAGCCTGAATTCCAGAGCGGGCGAAAAGAGAGGAGTCATCTATGAGGCCATAGTTGGAGCAGATGCACAAGAGTTTGGGAGTCTCTGCCATGTTGGATTAATAGGGTTGACTGCAAGAATTTAAGGGGAAAGGTCTCGCCTGAGAATAATTAACCAGAGGAACGCCTTGCCTTCAAAAGTAGCTGCTCCATCACTGGAAGTTTTTAAGCAGAGGCTGAGCATCCATTGGTCTGAAAAAGCATAGAACAGGGGTGTCAAACTCCATTTCATGGAGGGCTGCATCAGGGTTGTGTTTGACCTCGGGGAGGGGCGGCAGCGGGGGCATGGCCAACTCGACGTCATTCCTGTTGGGGGTACCTATGGTGGCCCAAGTGCTCTGCCAGCGAAAATGGGCTCCCGAGCTCCGTTTTTGGCTGTTGAGGGCCTCCTGCAACCCTTTGCCAGAAAAAATGGAGCTCGGGAAGGCCACACGTGACCCTCACAAGCGCCATTTTCGGGCCGCAACGGCCTATTGCAACCCTCTGAAAGGGGCGAAATCCGACTGGTTTTGCTACTGGTTCAGTGCACGCGCATACGCACCAATCACATTGCAGCATGGTGCTTTAAAGGAGTTTTAGAGGCTCCAGAGGCAGCGGGAACCATCAGGAAGGCTCCGAGGTACTCCTAACAGCTGATTCAGGTAAGTAAGAAAAAACCGGAGTGCGTATAAGGAAGAATAGGGGCTCAGGCGGGTGGGTGGGGCTCGGGCGGGTGTGGGCGGGGCTCGGGCGGGTATGGCCGGGGCTCGGGCAGGTGTGGGCGGGGCCAATTTCAAACTTCTACTACCGGTTCTGCTGAACCGGCTAGAACCGGTTGAATTTCACCTCTCCTCTGAGAGCAAAAACAGATAACTGTTTTTGCTGGCAGAGGCACCATGGGCTGGTCTTTCACTGTTTCCAGGGTGGTCCTGCAGGCCAAATCTAACACCCTTTGGGCTGGATCTGGCCCTCGGGCTTTGAGTTTGACACCCCTGTTATACAGTACCAGTAACATCACTAAATGAACTGTTTGTGACTACCTATATACGCTGCGTTGTTCAGCAAAGAGTCCCAAAGGTGGTGGTGGTGGTGGTGGCTTTTTTCCCTCAAGAGGCAAATTGGACTTTTGGGGGGGTTTTTTTCCCCTTTGAAGACATTTTGCTTCTCATCCAAGAAGCTTCTTCAGCTCTGACTGACTTCAGCTCAGAGTGGAAGAAGCTTCTTGGATGAGAAATGAAATGTCTTCAAAGAGAAAAAAAAAAAAAAGCACCAGAAAATCCAGTTTGCCTCTGAGAATCTCCATAGACATTTAGCTTTCACCAGTGGTGGAATTCATTTTTTTTCCTTACAGGTTCTGTGGGCGTGGCTTGGTGGGTGTGGCTTTATGAACGTGGTTTGAGGGTGTCATGTGCCTGGGTGGGCCGTTTCTGCAAGCAGGGCAATAAAGATGAGGCTAGAAACAACACCAGGATGTTTCTTTCTTTCCTGCCTTCCTTACAGGACTAATGCTGTAAAATGCAAAAAAGCAAAAGGAGATTTCTTCTAACAACCGGTTCTCCAAACTGCTTAGAAAATTTATTACCGGTTCTAGTGAACCTGCGAGAACTGGCTGAATTTCACTTCTGGCTTTCACCAAAGAGCTTCACAGCCCTGGCAAAAAAAACCCAGCTGGGTGGTGTTCAAAAGACGTATTTTACGGGAGCCAGGAGAGTAGCAGAAGCCTCCGAAGGGGAGGCTGGAGTAGCCCAGCGTGACTGAGCGATGAATTCCTGCATCTTGGCAGCCCTGGGCTTGGCCAGCCGCCAACAGAAGCATAAGGCTGTGGAGAAGCTATTTTCAGTCAACAGGGCTTTCCCAGCACATAAATAGAATGGGGGGGAGGGAACCCCCCTCCATGTGCGCAGTCACGTGACGCCTCACCATATATTCCGAGAGCGAGCTGACTCAACACGCTTTCCCTCGCTTCCCTCTGAAGCTTTGCCAGGAAAAAAAAAATGCAGAAATCATTTTAGGGGTGACTGAGCTGTTATGAAGATGTTAGCCTTTGACTTAGGACCACAACTGAGCCCAGAATTTTATTTATTTTTTTATTTTTCGCTAAGCGAGATGGTTGTTAAGCGAGTTTTGCCCCGGTTTTTATGATCTTGGTTGCCACCGTGGTTAAGTGCAGTTTTTAAGTTTGCCAATGACCGTTGTTAAGTGAGTCTGATGTCCCCTGCTGACTTTTGCTTGTTGGGTGGTCACAAAAGCCAATCACATGACCCCGGGGACACTGCGACCGTCACAAATGTGAGACAGTTGTCAAGCATCTGAATGTAAATCACGTGACCACGGGGATGCTACAACGTTCGTTAAGTGTGAAAAATGATCATAAGTCGCTTTTTCAGTGCTGTTGTAAGTCTGTATGGTCGCTAAGTGAAATGGTGTAAATTGAGAACGACCTGTACCGCAAAGGACCTTGACCATCTCTTAACTTGCAGCACAGAATATTTATTCAAACCTATGCACAAGAATCTAATCATCTTAAAGTTCAACATTACATTGGGGCCAGATAAGCATCCGCAAAATTCAGGAGGGGTTGGACTTGAACCGTTTATGACTCTAAGCTAATGATGCCCTTAACTCCTTCCCCAGCTCTGCCTGCTCTTCTCTTATAAGTACAAGAGGGGGAAAAAAAAAAAAGATACAAGAGTGCATTATTTGGTGGCATAGCCTTATCTGAAAGTCTCTTTCCCCCATTTTGGTCTGATCCGTTCTGCAAAAAAGGCCCAACCCTGAAGATTTTTCCTCTCTCTTGCTCGGAGCCTCTGACCCTGGAGAGGGGTCAGTCACGTGGCCCATCCCATAATTGAGAGCATGCATCTCCTGGGATAGATAGCCAAAGTAAGCCTTGGCCTTACCGGAGGCTGAACAGACCAAAGATGGCATTTTTTGATTGTCGGGAAAGAAGGAGGTAATTATCTCTAGCAAAGCCATTGGCTACTCCTTTAATGAAAATGACACCTTGGCCGGCCATTCTATAAATCACAGCTTTCTGTTGGGAAAGAGGCTTTCCGCAGTAATTAATGAACCACTATAAAGACATTAAAAGCGGAGTGTGCATTGATAGACTGCCCCCATCATTCATCTACCGTGTCATCTTCTGCTTAGGTGGATACCTGCTCCAACAAAAGGGGAATTTCTTGCAGCTCAGAGCTGGCTGTTCTCTCTTGAGAGCAGTGTGTGTGTGTGTGTGTGTGTGTTTTTCTGGGTGTGAAGTAACACTAGAAAAACAACCGACAAGACGTTCAACCGTTTTAGTTGAGAGAAGTGCATTCCCGAGTTTGTGCTTTGCTATTGGAAAATAAACTTTGTGATGGCTGTGAATAGGATCCTTTTTTTTTTTTTTAAATGGCTTTTATTTTAAATTGATTTGAGAATCGAGGAAGGGCTGATGGGGTCTTAATAAGCCAGCACTGGTGAAATCTTACACTGCTTCTGATGGTACAGAATTTTTTGCCATCTGTCTCATGTTGAAATCTTTGGAACCGAAGCTTGCCCAGAGGGACACAGTTGGTAGATTATCTTACTACCCCCCATGTACATAGTGAGGTCTAATGATTGCTGTGTTTGTTGTTATTTAATTTTACATTTCAGCTTTTTTTTTTGTCGTTTCAATTTTTGACAGTGCTCAGGGGGCTGCAGTAAACAATTTTCATTTTGTGTGCTTGCATGGATGGCAACCCTGCCTGGAATCTTACGCTGTGGTTTTGTGGTTCTTTCATTAGTTGTGGTTACTCTGAGTTATGCGAGGGCAATTGTAACCTAGTCACAGTTGGCTGTGATTGGAGCAGCCCTGTGAGCCTTACTAATAAGCAAACCAAGAAAGGATGCTTTATATAAACTTTGTGTAAGAAGCTGTTCTCACTCTTGTCATCTTTGCTCTCTCGTATTTAGACATTTGCAGTTATCGGATGAAAATCCAGTGCTGCTTTTGATCTTCTTTCTTTGCAGCATATTCCTGCAAAGGCATTGGAAACAGGTTCGTGCACAGGGGGCAGAAATAAAATTTGCAAAAGGTGTGCGGTCATCGTACTCAAATCCCTGTCCTCTTCTGTCCGCATGCGTGAACACGAAGAACGGTTGCAGGAATCGGATGCGTCTAGTCCAGTGAAAAGATGGACTGGGCTGACATGATGGCAGTGTCCCAATATTTGAGGGGCTGCTACAAAGAAGACTGGGTCAACCTTTTTTCTAAACTTTAAAGCACCTGAAGGCAGGACAAGAAACAATGGATGGAAACCAATCAAGGAGAGAAGCAACCTAGAACTAAGGAAGAATTTCTTGACAGTGAGAACGATTCATCAGTAGAATGGCTTGCCTTCAGAAGTTGTGGGTGCTCCATCACTGAAGGCTTTCAAGACAGCCACTTGTCTGGAATAGCGTCTCCTGCTTGAGCAGGAGATTGGACTAGAAGATCTTCAAGGCCCCTTCCAGCTCTATTGTTATTCGATTATTCCAAACAAGAAAGATGGCCTTTTGAACACCTTGCCTGCCATTAAGATATAAATTTATATGCATGAGATAGATGCCTCATGATGACTATGTTGGGTAGCCAGAGCAGAGCCTCCTAACACCTGGGAAGTGACTGAGAAGAATTTGGCTTTATTTATTATTATTTACTGTATTATTTTGTTTATTTAAACTTTTATACCGCCTCTCTCCCGAAGGACTCGAGGCGGTGTACAGCCATCTAAAAGCACAACAATAGACAACCATTGAAAAACAAATTAAAAATTAAACTAAATTGGGTGGCTGATATTACCATTTATTATTATTTTATTATTAATTATTATGTTATTATTTTAAGGCTTTCCTTCCTTTCTTGCTTCTCCATCGTTTGGTCAAAGGGATGTTGATCGAAACCCTTTTCCTTCTCACCCTTCTTCTGCTGATGGGAGTCACGCTGAAGATCGGGTGGGTTTGTTTATTATTTCAAAAAATTCCTGCTTGGTTTTGAAAGGAGTCTTAAGATCTTTCGGTCTGGTTTGACCACTGTCCTCACAAGGTTGGATGGTGAGATGGCCAGTGTCATCCTTTGCTTTAAAAAGCCGAAACCAAGAGATAGTGGCGTGGACGGAGACAGATGTCTGTTTGAGAGACTTTTGAGGTCCTTTGTTCAGATCTGGGGCTTGGAGAAGAAAGATAAGTTGGCTTCCCCACCCATCACTTTGACAAGACAGATGTTCCCTCCCTAGCAAGAGACAGAAAAGGACCTTTTGGTCTCTTTCATATTTCCCTACCCTTCTTCTTATTTTAGGTTGGTTATCTCCTCCTCATCCCAGGAAGATTCATGAGGCCCCTGTGGCTTCCTTTCCTCCCCCATCCTACTCCTGATGCCCCTTCAGAGGGTTCACACTTGGCTACTCACAAAGAAGCCGCCATTCATAGCGAGGCCTCCAGGGCCTGTCCGTGGCAGCTTCGGACAATAGCAACATTAGACACGGAGGCCGAAGCTCCAGTTTATGGCGAGGTGGCCTGAATAACCAGCAGTCTTCTTCTTCTTCTTCTGAGTGGTCTTTGCTGGGGGAGGGGAGAGAAAGGCCTTGTTCAAAGGAAGTCACGGTGTCTTCATTTCAAGAGCCTTATAATAATTAAAAAAATCCTTAGGATATCTAGAAGTGAAGAGGGTTGGACAAGATGGGGAAAGGAAGGAAGGGAGGAAAGGAAAGGGAGGACGGAAG
>JAEANM010023687.1:0-11312 GCA_017656035.1 Myanophis thanlyinensis
GAGCCAGCACAGCTGGCTCAGGAATTCTGGGAGTTGAAGTCCACGAGTCATGAAGGAGCCATAATTGCCCACCCCTGTGACCTATCCCAATCTACACTGACAAAAAATCCCATGGTATCTTTTACAGCTACAGCTACCAGTTTAAGTACTGATACTGCTGTCCCAAAGAGTATGTTGCTTTAAAAGAAAAGCCACATACTGTTCTTAATCAGAACTACTGATTAATCCTTTGTTTCGAAAAGAGCTGAACCAGCTAAACCACTATACTAACTCTACAACAATTCTCTTTGTTGTGGAAAGATAGTTCCCTCCTTAACAATGTATCTTTGCCTTTTTTTTGGAAAGCTCACCCGGAATAAGTAAATTCTTTTCTAACTTAAACCTCTTCTTGCTGAAGAAACTGATAATTCCTGATTGAATTAGGAATAGGTGATGACTTCCATTAAAAGGGGGTTTTAAGAGCTACCTAATCTTCTGAAAGCTATGCCTGTCCATGTCTCCCAATGTTACTGTTTCTAAAATATCATTCAAATTGTCTCATCCGAATTAGTCAGAAAAAGCAGAAAAAAGCAGCAGAGTATAGCCTTTTTTCCCCCTTACCAATTACATCCTAACTAGCATGATTTCTGAGATGAAACATATCGCAGACAAACAGTGGGGTGCACATCCACATATTTCAGCATTATTTTTTTCTCTCCCCCCCCCCCTTCCTTTCCTTATGGTTATCAAGCAGCGCTAAAGCTGTTCCTTGTTTATTCCAGCACTACGGTTTTGGTAAAAAGGCACAAGACATATTTTATAATAGGCTTTAAAAAACAACAACAGTTGAGACAATGGGAATATATAGTACAAAATAAATCCTAAATCTTGCTTTTCTGCCCATGGGTCTAGTCCAGTGGTGGTTAACTTATGGAACGCGTGCCAGAAACAGCATGCCAAACTGTCCCGTGAGCTTTCTGGCATGCCAAACCATCCCTTGTGCCATGCGCAGCCCTGCTGGCTCCACATCCCATTCTTGTGCTCCATCATGCACCAGCCAGCTGGCTTTTGCCATCTGGGTGTGCCGAAACCCAGAAGCGCAGTGTCCCAGTGCACATGCGTGCTCTGAGAGCCAAATGTCTGGTTTCTGTTATGTGCATGCGCACCGGCCAGCTGTTCATCACACATACATGCACGCCACGCTGCGCTTCCAGGTGTTGGTGCTTCCACATGGCAAAAGCCACTGGCGCACAATAGAGCACAAGAACGGGATGCGGGGGCTGTGCATGATGGAATGCAAGAATGGGTTGCAGAGCCAGTGGTGCTTTGCATAGCTCACGGATGGTTTGGCATGCCCTTCTGGCATGAAGTCCGGCACTTGGTGATGCAAAAGGTTTGCCACCACTATTCTAAATTATTCTAAGTTTTATGCTTTTGTGACTGATAAGTGTTTCTTTTTCTTCGAAGAGAGGAAAAAAGCCATCATGTTTGACTTTCTGCACTCTGAATTAGTTCCCAATTTATTCTGAATTAAACCATTAAACCAGTTACTTAAAGAATTGAAATCACCTAAGAAGGCAAGTATTGCAAATGATTTCATTGCAAATTGCTTTACTGACCAACCAAACATGCCAGTCACATTTATTGAATACTGTGACATAACGAACACTTCTGCCTTGCACGTAATATATTAACCTGTCTGTGCTTTAAGAGATCCTGTACATCTTTAATGAAAGTACCGTGGAGTGGGGTTTTTTTCACCATCTTTGAAAGAGATTTCTGTATGGTGACGCTTTGTTTCTGGAATACCTTCTTTAGCAGTCGTGCCTGACCAAAAACAATATTGTAGTTTTTAAGCACCACTTTAGTTTTTTTTATTATCTGAACAAGCATTTTTCAAATGCTAGTTTATTTCTTAGGCAGAGGAAATACTTTATTGGAATATTGCTAATTCTCCATATATCATAGATTCCCTGGTGATGTAAGAGCCACTTTGATGTAATGGTTAAACATTAGACTAGAAACCGGGAGTCTGTAAGTTCTAGTTCTGCCAGGCACAAAGTCACCTTGACCCAGTCATTCTCTCCCAGCCATTTTCAAGAACCTTTACTAAGAGCACCACCAACTGATTTAAAGGCATGCTCAAGCACATATACACAAACAATACAGAAAATATAGAAAACTTATGGCAGAAAAAAAATCTAGTTATTCATCAAGTATACCCCTTGAGAGTGTTTTATTTTATTTTATTTATTTTTAAATGTTTGTTGGATGATGAACATGCATTTAACCCAAGTGTGTTTAAACTCAGTTATTGATGACTGACCCACTTCTTCCACTGGAAGTGGGTTCAAAACTTCCACTCCTCTTTCTCTGAAGTGATGATGATGATGTTATCCATTCAGTCAAGTCTGACTCTTGGAAATTCTATGGACCGGGTCTCTCCATATCGTCCAATCTTCCACTATTTCTTTGAGTTTCTCTATGGCTATTGTCAGCTTTGATATTTCCCAGCCACCATGTTCCTTGCCTGGTTTCCTTTTACCATTAACTCTTCCAAACATAACTGCTTTCTCCAGTGAATTACTTCACATGACATGGCCAAAGTAAGTGAGATTCAGATTCATGATTTTGCTTTCTAGTGGCATGTCTATGGTTATGCACTCCAGTATTTGCGTATTATTAGTCACCTTTGTTGTCCAAGGAATATGCAGGGGCCTTCTCTAGTACCACAACTCAAGCTTTCTAACATTACTTTTGAACTTCCCTCCTGTCAATTTGAGGTTATGCCTCCATGTTCATAATTATTGAAAACATTGCCTACTGGAACCTTATTCACACCTTTAATATATTTAAAGATTTCAGTCATGTCCCCCCTTTTCCTTCTATCCTCCAGGCTGTACATATTCAGTCCCTCCAATCTCTCCTGATACATTTTGTTCTCAGACCTTTCTTGCACCATTTCTTTTTTTTAAGTGAAGTCCTTCCAGAACTGGAAACCATATTCCAAATGGGATCTGACTAAATCCCAAATAGTGGGGTTAGGACCTCCTTTTTCTTTTCTTTTTTCTTTTTTGCCTTCACAGCTACCTAACCATACTGTTTATTCATTTTACACTCAACTGCTAAGACCACACCTAAATCCTTTTGTTCTGTTGTTCTAACACTGTCCCCCCCAATGGTATACCTGGCCAAAAGATTGTTTCCTAATATGGCAATGCACACATGAGAAAATAATTTCATGGCCATTGAAATAAAATTTTATGGCTCTTAATTTCATTGCATTAAGAAATTTCTCTTTTGCAGTTTTATTGTATGGAATATCTTTCATTTTTGGGTAAACTATTCTGAAAACTTTATTAACTAGATTTATGCTTTGTAAAGTCAATTTTTCCCTCCTTTAACCCAGTGGTGGAATTCACATTTTTTTACTGCCGGGTCTGTGGGCGTGGCTTGGTAGGCGTGGCTAGGGGGTCATCTGACTGGGTGGGCAGTTTCTGTAACCAGGGGAATAAAAATTAGGCTAGAAACAACACCAGAATGTTTTTTTCCTGCCTTCCTTACAGGACTAACCCTGTAAAGTGAGAAAAAAGAAAAGGAGATTTCTTCTAACAACCGGTTCTCCGAACTGCTTCAAAAATTTACTACCGGTTCTAGCGAACCTGCTAGGACCTGCTGAATTTCACCTCTGCTTTAACCTCATCCACCCAATGTCTTACTAGGTATTCGATATCAGCCATGACCTATCTATCTTTTGCATTCTGTAAAGTTACTGCCTATGTATGAAGCTATTGTAAGCAAAACAGCACTAAAAGAAGTAAATATTACCTAGCTCATGGAATATCAAATTTTGCATAGGCATATTGAAATCTTCTGGGAAACACACAAAACAGAAATTATGAAGGCCAGGAAACAAATCAAATTGCCCTTTACCATAAAACAACTCGTTGTGGACCATGCATGCTAGGTAACATTGGAGGAAAGGGCAAAAAATCCTATAATGGGAGAAAGCAGTACAGCTAGGAGTATTCTAAATCAGTAGAATATTAAGCAGAAGCATCATCACTGCCACTTTTTGATTCAAGTCCCATTTCATAATCTATAACATTAAATGCTTTGGGTCTACTCCTGTAATAATTATCCAGCTCTTCGTCCACGACAATTCTTTGGAGGAGGTTATCTGGTGAAGTTGACAAGTTTAGAAGAAGAAATGCTATGGTTGAGGTTAGCATATTTCTAAAGCAACCAGATCTTCCTCTCTCAGGTTACTAATAATCTGTTTAAGCATTTATCCAAATAGAGCAACATCACATTTTATGAAAACTATCCCATTTTTTCTCATTTTCAAATAGCATTTTCATTCTGTAAATGCTACATTTTTAACTATTTACCTGTAGATCACAAACCATACCACCCTGTAATACCTCTTTGTGCCTAATTTATAATTTTTCTTCCTCAGACATCTGGAGAACCTTATCAGCTTCTGAGATGTCAGTGCAAATTACAACTTAATAGCTCAGCTGCCTTGCTAGGCTTATCTAGCATGACTATCCCTGCAGTTTGCTTAACAGGGACTTTGCGATAAGTCTAATCTTGCTTTTTGCTCTATAAGGTGTTATCTGTGCCCTGGGAGGACTGATAGTGTTGTTTTATGATGTCTTCAGCTCTCTTCCAATTTGATTTCTGAGAAGAGGAAAAGTGAATTGCTTCCTGAATGCCAGTCAGTTGGGCTGCCTGCTGAGCCACCATTTGCTGTCGTATTCTCAAGTTGCCCATTTAAGAATAGTCTCAGATGGTTCCTTGATCACATGGGTAGTAGACTAAAGACTTATTTTCCTTTCTGAAGTTTCCTCTTGGAAAAATCCTGCTGTATGTGACTTGGGTTCTGATTGGATGGCTGTGTCTTTGACCTTCACCACTTGGATGTACAAAGTACCTCTGTACAGTTACTCTCTTTGCTGATGAGTGTGCATTCCTGGTTTACAAAAACAGCGATTTACCATTGATGCTGACAAATTCTTAGATACTGCTATGCTCTTCAGCCTGGCTATCATTTTCAACAAGATTCAAGTATTTTACCAGTCTGTAACAAATACCAAACCTGAAAAAAAATATAGTATTGACTACAGTCAGCTGATAAATGTGAAGAGCTTCACATACTTGATAATAATCTCAAACAATGAGTCTTGGACAAAGAAATGGACTCCAGGATCAGCAAGGTCAGCATGGCACTGTGGCAACTGCATATAAGAGTGCTCAGTCAACCCAGCATCCATATCACCACAAAGCTGAAAGTCTAGAGAACAATATTCCTTCTCTCCTTTATGGATGTGGGTCTTCACTCTGTACAAAAGAAGAAATTTCACATGTCTAATCTCTGTTCCATCTCACCTTTCATTTACAAGACCGTATTTCCAATATGAAGATCTTAGATTATGTATAATCCACCAGCACTGAGTCCCTGATTATTAGACAATAGATGAGATGGGTGGTACACATCATCAGAATGGATGACCATTGTATGTTTTGTCAGTTGTTCAATAATGCACTGGAATCTTGAAGAGAACTTGAGGTTAACCACACAAGTGCTACAAAGATGCAGTGAAAGAAAACCTATGCCACTGTGATATCCAGCCAAGAAAATTAGAAGCTGTGGCTGCTAACAGAGCCCATGCCAAGCCCTGCGCTATGAAGCATCCACCAGCTTTGAAGACATTAATTCCTCCAAAAACTAATTCAAAAATGTTGAGTGGCATAACTACATTATTATTATAACAATAGATTTCCAGTACCTGATTCTGTGCTTCTAGATTGGGACTGCAGAGCCTCTTCCATGTCCACAGATGAAATGCACAGCAGTGTTATTTTCGTGCCACAAATTATATCAAATGGGCATTGCTACATGACATTTTTTTTCCATTCCACCATCTCAGTAGTGCACTTTGAAGAAGACATGCTGACCATCTTGAGTCCTTTGATCTTGGAACAATGAGAAAACAATGAGTCATAACTGAGTCAATCAATGCTGTTTCCACAGCTGACCAATAGGAAAAAATGTCTCATTTAATCAGCACCTGTTCAACTAACTGGAGGACAGAAAAAAACAAGCTCACAATGCTCTCCCAAAACAGAATAAATCTGTAATAAATTACTCATGCAGCCTCCCTTTCTGCATCTACATTTTTGGTATGTGTTGTGTATATTTGTCAAGCTGCTTGCAGATAACAAAGAGATGAAAACTGTAACCAGATGAATCTAGCAGGCTACCCAGCCATCTTTCTTCCTTTGTTAAAAATCCCTTCGAGAGTTGTGAAAGTGTGATATATTATTTTATCAAGAGGCTGCAGTGATGGCTGAAGCAGAAAGGATAGAGGGGAAAGTTGATAAATCTCAAACAAAGTGTAGGACTTCACTATAAATATACTTTGTTTTTGTAAGAAAAATAAAATAAAAATAGGGAAATCACCAAAGTCTGGTATTCTGTAGATCTTCCCCTCCTTCCTTGAAAGAGAAAATAGACAGAACTCTTATCAATCTCACTCTTGTCAAACCAGCATTCCTGTGAAATGCACCTAGAGGGTGAGAAATTGGACCACTTACAAGGTCTGGAGAACTTCACAACTGTGAACAGGAGAATGAGGTTTTATGCAATTTGGATTACACAATCACTGAACTTGAAATGTACTTGCTGAGCAGCTGAATGTAATCCTCCCAAATGTTATAGGATTACAGAACTCAAAAAGCTTGTTTTGGAATGGTCATTATCTCTACATGGAAGAGTCCTATATTTGACTTTCATTCTTTCTTTCCAGTCACTTTTAAAACACTTAAAAGTTCATTTGAAGATAATCAATTCCAAATCATCAAAAGTATATTGAATATGAGACACTTTATATTTCCCTGGTTTCTCTTTAAATAATTCCTAGTTGGGTTCATTTCAACTAGGTTGAAACCACAATTCCTAGATCTTCATCATTTGAAAATTCAAGGAGTTGTTTTGTTGCTCTGTTGCAAGGGATAGGCCAGAGGTGGGCAATTATGGCTCCTTCGTGACTCGTGGACTTCAACTCCAAGAATTCCTGAGCCAGCCGTGCTGCCTCAGGAATTCTTGGAGTTGAAGTCCACGAGTCACGAAGGAGCCGTAATTTCCCACCCCTGGGATAGGCTAATTTAGACACCTTAATTTTTTTGACCCTCTTCTCATTTGCTCCGGGTCTATCCTCAACAGCTAGCTAGCCCAAATAACTAGAATGAAACATAAGCTACATTATAAGCCTGGGTGTATCCCTTAATCCAATGATTTTAATGACAATTTTATTCAAGATCAGGCAAAACAGAGAGAAAGAGGTGGGGGGGGGCACGCAAATGCAGACACAATTGTGTACAAGATGTAGCCACAATAACTATTCTTAGCATGGAAGAAGGTACAGTGTCATGTAAATAATTTGGTGTCTTTATGTAGAATACCCACATCTTGAAGATTGTATTTCAGCTGGAACCCTTGTTAGAATTTGTGCTCTTAAGCATACAAAAGGAAATCAAGCAATTAAGTAATAGCAGGTCCCATTTAGAAAGAAAAATGTTCCTAACAGTATTACCTTGGTTGCAGCACATAAACTTACTCAATTATCAATAAATGCTAACAGACATTCATTAAATTTGAAATACAAAACATAAAAAAAATCATGGTTAAAAGACTCAGAAGTGCAAAGAGATGATGCAGTCTCCAAGGCCATCTGTATGTGTGTGTGTTGTTAATTTTAGGCTCATTGAACTGGCAAAACAGCTTTTTGTTGTAAACAAGAACATCTATCTGTGTTTAGAATATAATTCTTTATTGGCCAAGTGTGATTGGACACACAAGGAATTTGTTTTCAGTGCATATGCTCTCAGTGTACAACAAAGGAAACTGTACATTCATCAGGAATCACAAGATACAACACTTAATGATAATCATGGGGTACAAATAAGCAGTCAAATCATACTAGGTGACAATACTCAATATAAATCGTAAGATTACAAGCAACAATATTGCTTGTAATGCCCACAGTGGGGTGGGTGGGTGATGGAACAATGGGAACAACAATAATGCAGACTTAATAAATAGTTATACAGTGTTGAAGGAACTATTTGTTTAGCAGAATGATGGCATTCGGGAAAAAGCTGTTCTTGTGTCTGGCCGTTCTTGTGTGCAGTGCCCTATAGCATCGTTTTGAGGGTAGGAGTTGAAACAATTTATGTCCAGGATGTGACTGGTCCTTAAATATTTTCCCAGCCCTCTTTTTGACTCGTGCAGTATACAGGTCCTCGATGAAAGGCAGGTTGGTAGTAATTGTTTTTTCTGCAGTTCTGATTATCCTCTGTAGTCTGTGTCTGTCTTGTTGGGTTGCAGAACCCAACTAGACAGTTATAGAGGTGCAGATGACTGACTCAATAATTCCTCTATAGAACTGGATCAGCAGCTCCTTGGGCAGTTTAAGCTTCCTGAACTGGCACAGAAAGAACATTCTTTGTTGTTCTTTTTTGATATTAGGTGTCCATTTTAGGTCTTGTGATATGATGGAACCTAGAAATTTGAAAGATTCTACTGTTGATACTCTGTTGTCTAGTATTATGAGAGGTGGTAGTTCAGGAGGGTTTCTCCTAAAATCTACCACCATTTCTACGGTTTTGAGTGTGTTCAGTTCCAGATTGTTCTGGTTGCACCACAAGGCTAGTTGTTCACCCTCCCGTCTGTATGCGAATTCATCACTGTCTCGAATGAGACCAATCACTGTTGTATCATCTGCAAACTTCAGTAATTTAACAGATGGATCTTCTGAGCTGCAACCATTGGTATAAAGAGAGGAGAGAAGTGGAGAGAGCACATAGCCTTGGGGGGTGGGGCTGTGCTAATTGTACAGGTATCTGATGTGATTCTGCTTAGCTTCACCTGCTGCTTCCTATCTGTTAGGAAGCTTATGATCCACTTACAGGTGTGTTTAGGTACAGATTGCTGGTTTAGTTTCATTAGAAGAATGTCTGGAATGATGGTGTTGAATGCTGAACTGAAGTTTACAAAGAGGACCCTTGCATAAATCTTTGGAGATTCAAGATGTTGTAGGATGTAGTGCAGAGCTATGTTAAGAGCATCATCTGTTGATCTATTTGCTCAGTATGCAAATTGCAAAGGGTCTAACAGTGGATCTGTGATAGTTTTCAGGTGAGACTCAGGCTGTTTCGTCTTGAGCCTAGAAGTATGGTGATAAAATAGCAAAATCCAAATGGGCAGAAAGAGGATCCTAGCTTGGCAAAAGTTACTTTGGTGCCTAAGGCTTAGATAAAAAATGTGTCTCTTCCTTTCAAATCAGAGGATATAGTTCCTAAATCAAATTATTTGGAAACTTAAGGGACACCACAAACAACAGTAGAACCAAGTTTAATCCAAGTAATAATAACAAATAAAAGAGTTATCCTGAGGTAAAATGGGCGACCAATAAATTTTAAAAATTCAGATGCCCAAAGTATTATAATATTGCTCTTTCCAACTCCTAAGTGAAAGGGGAGCATAGGAATCCTTCCTGCACAGTTGATACTGAGAGTATCAATAGAATGCTATTTTTGTGGTAAGTCCCAACTACTTGGAATGCAGTTATACCCCTCTACTGTTTAAAATGCTTTATTTCTAGTAAAGAAAATACTCTCACGTTGTTTCAAATAGTTTATGGGTCTATATAGACTATTAATGGATCTATCAAACTCCTGGAGTAACTTTTCAATTATATATGGGATTTTTTTTTTTAAATCAAATTCGTGAAAGAGTCCATTACGAGAGTGAAACCCTAATGCTAGTGATATATTACAATAATAGCCTGCGGGATTGACATGGAGGGGGTGTTTTTTCATCCTAAAAGTTAATTTACAGTGAAATATAATAGCATGGGCTGTCTGGTAAAAGATAAACCTATTCCTTAGGGTTTGTTTTTTTAAAAAAAGTTAAAATATACTATATTTAAAAAATCGACTTCAGTGTTAGGAAGTTGAAAACCAAATGTTTTGCCTTATGTATCTGGAGATTAGTCTTAAAAATTAGATCTAATACTGCCAATTTTTGAAGATGGAAGCAGTGTCTTAATAACTTTATGGTTAATTAACACAGGTGTGTGTGTCACTTCAAAACAATCTCTGCAACTTTCTTAACAACACTTTTTTTTGGAATTAGTTTGCCTTTGTCTTCTTTTTAGGGCTGAGAGAGGGAGTGATAACAGCGATTTTCCCAAGGCCATGAAGCTGGTTTTGTGCCTAAGGCTGGACTAAAACCAACACAATCCTCGTTTCTACTCCAAAGTCTTTAACCTGAATAGCTCATGAATGATTTTTACTCTCAAACACCTAAAAAGGAAAAAGCTTTCATACAATATACACTTTTTTCCTTCCCATTAAGATTATCCTTTTCTCTTCTGATAGCTGTTCCAATATTTACATGATAGAAAGTTACTTATAAAGTAAACATGGGGGATTAACAAATCTAAAAGCCTAAATCTAAAAATTAAAAACCCTTGAGAGACTCATAGACTAAATCTACGGATATTTTCACCTCTTAACATTCTAGAGTCCTCCACCCAAAATTGACTCCACTAACTTTGGGACAGTTCTCCTTTTCATGCCAGACAAAACCTAGTGTGGCTTCCAGTTGAATGAAGCCATTCACTTGTACTTTAGATATTGATTACCATAGCATTCAATTGCTATGATAACCAAATGGGCCAAAATAACATGTTTGTTAAGAAAGATTAACAACTTAATTATCTTTCAGGCAGGGGTGGAATCCTACCAGTTTTGCTACTGGTTCAGTGTGCACATATGCGCGCCAAATGTACAGCAGCACGGCTCTTTAAATCCCTTTTACAGGCACCAGAGGTAGCCAGGATCATCAGGAAGGCTCCATAGACATGCCAAACAGCTGATTAAGGTAAGAAACAAAAAAAAAACCAAAGCTTGTATAAGGAAGGATAAGGGCAGGAGCGGGTGGGCAGGGCCAATTTCAAATCGCCACTACCAGTTCAGGGGATATGGTGCAATCCGGCTGAATTTCACCACTGCTTTCAGGAATATACTTTAAATTCCACTAATATTAAAAGTTGTTTGAAATTTAGGAAATAAATATTCAGCAAAATGATTAAACAGGTAAGCTACATTTTTGAAGTGATCTTCAGAGATACTATGTACAGTATCTAGTCCAGACATGGGCAAACTACGGCCCGTGGGCCACATCCGGCCCATTGGGCTTTTTAATCTGGCCCGCTGAACTAGTTACTAGCAGAAGAAAAGTCCCAGAAGAAAACTTTTTCTTT
>JAEANM010023688.1:0-11312 GCA_017656035.1 Myanophis thanlyinensis
ATCTATCATCTATCTATCTCTTATCTTAAAAGACTAAAATACCTCCTTCCTATCTTCCACAGTCCCAGTGCTCTCAGCCTTCCGCAATGGCTGCTATTTACAGAATAAAAAGTGCACGTTAGTTGCCCATACTTGTCCATTGCACTAAACCATAATCTGGGTTGGGTTTACTATGGTATGTATACTCACCCATTAAGATGTATGAATTGTGATTCATAACTAGCACTGACGATGTTACCTAGTTTCAGAAATGAAACCGCTGCAAGAAAACAACCAAGCTCAGTGAGCACCCTGCGATTCATGGCTTGCTATTCAGCGTGAAATGAGCCACTGTACTCTTGGCTTGGAGAGAGAATTGCCTCATACCAATGGCATTTTGTGGTATACAAACCACATTTGTGCACAAATATTCAGTAGCAAAACAATGTTTGTGGATGCAATTTTTTTTAACCTTATCTATAGGTATGATAGTTTTATATACTATACAGACTCCATAAGCATTCCCAGCTGTGTTTACAAAGTCGCATGAACTTAGCCAACACAACAAAAATGAATACATGAAATGAATATAATATCAATCCACCTTGATGTCCTCAGCCTTGATCTCCTTGACAGAAATGAATTGCCAATTACGAGTTGTGTTGGCGCAGTGGTTAGAATGCAGTACTGCAGTGACTGCCGGATGCCAGCAATTTGGAAGTTCGAGTCTCACCAGCTCAAGGTTGACTCACACCTTCCATCCTTCCAAGGTCGGTAAAATGAGGACCTAGAATAGTTGGGGGGCAATATGCTGACTCTGTAAACCGATTAGAAAGGGTTGGTAAAGCATTATGAAGTGGTATATAAGTCTAAGTGCCATTGCTATTACTATACCACAAAGTTAAAACAAATGGTGCGATATGAATTCAGCTACCAAATGCCATGATTTGTTTCACTTTCATACTTCAAGATACATTACAGTATGGTTAAATATTCTATGTGAACATATTCCTGTAAAGAGTTTTGGTGAAGTGGTTTATGATTATCTACTCCATCTTCCACATTGTGATGGTATTTCCTATTAGTTTCCCAAACAAGTTTCTAACTAGGTCCAAATTCGTTTACTTTGTTCAAAATCAGCAAAGACTGGTTTAATGCTTATTAACAGTTTACTGCCTTCAAAAGCTATCAGACAATGAAAGCTAATTATGATAACACTTCCTTTATGTATTAGAACACCACTATACTTTCAAAGTGTCAATTTATTTCCTAATTATGGCATTGTTTTAACTCTGTGTACTTTCTTTTGAAAATAGCACAAGACTAAATCATCTAAATTGTTAGATTAATCTACCATTCCTTATATGTTGGAGTTATACTACTAAGCATAGTCTTAGTATATCAATAAGTTGGAGCAGGCTGGTTTATATAATAATAACATATTTTGAACTTCTCAAATAAACACTTCAAGATTCATTTATTCATTACCTTTGATGTATGAGAGGTTGGTTTGCCATAAATAATAATAATTAAAAGGAGACTTTTTTATAAATTCCCAAGATACTATATTCTAGATAGAATTTCTATTTCATTTCTCTGAATATCAGTCTTATCTCTGTGGGAACATAGCTAGAATTGTTGAGGAAGGTCTTGTGGTCATACTTTGGAGGAATGCAGTGTTTCCAAATTTCAAAACCCTAAAGCGCCTATTTTGCCAATTCAAAAACCAAAACATCTTTTAGAAACTGTAAGGACAGAAACATAAATCTAAGATGTATTTTTTTCCCAATTTTCTTTTATCTTCATGCAGGAATAACAACATTTTAAGCAATTTCAGAATAACAAAAGGTGCATGCTAGAGTAGAAGTAAATGTAGAAAAAAAATATATTGTGATGGGGCTGGCTGAAAAAAACTATTGGCTTTTTATCTGGATCAACACATATTTAAAATTATAATTGTAAGTTATTTAGTTATTTTCATGTTGTCAGTATAAAAAGGAGTTCAGTGAAGCATAATTTTAAGCAATTACCTCCCCCACTACAATTTCAACACTGTCTACACTGCTGAGAATCACCCCTTGATGAGCATTTTTAGGATTCAAGATGCTTGTTTGGAGAGGTAGGAACAGAGAAAAATTGATAGTGTGAGAAGCTTTCCAGCCTAGAGGTGCTTCCTTAAGATATTTTAAATTGCTATGGCTCATTTAATTGCTTATGATCATAATTATATTTTTGTATTAATTTTATTTAATGGCTTCTTAGCTGTTCTAAGAACCTGTGCCGAACTCTATAACAAAGCAGTAGGAGGTAAGAATGACTGGATATGACTCTCATATGTGGAAAACTAAAGTGCTGGAACTTTTTCATTAAAAAAACAAAAAAACAAAAATGCATTGCATCCTATATGATGACTCTCCATTTGATACAGAAGGGTTCTATATGGAAATCGGATGTATTCACGAAGGGAAAAGTTTTATATCTCTATTTATTGAAATATTTATACTTCATACTGATTTCAAGTTGAGATACAGGTAGGACATTTTTATTCATTTGATTTTTTTTTTAAATTCTTTTAGAGCTCCAGGTGCTCACATTGGGGTTACCTTTCAAAAGCAGGCAGGGTCAAGGAGAAGAGCCTTTTCTGCTGTGGCCTGATTCCTATGGAACATTCTGCCACTGGAGGTGAGAGCTACTCTTTTCCTTTTGGCCTTCCAGAAGGATATTAAAACCTGGCTTTCCTGGTTAGCATGGGCCCTCGAGGAGGGTGCTCACTATTAGGAGATAGCTGATGGGGTAAAACAGTGTTTCTCAACCTTGGCGATGTTAAGATGTTTAGACTTCAACTCACAGAATTCCCCAGCCGGCAAAACTGGCTGGGGAATTCTGGGAGTTGCAGTCCAAACATCTTAATGTCGCCAAGGTTGAGAAACACTGAGGTAAGGAGTCCTCATCTCCATCCCATCTGTCTCTTACTTCTCTTACTTTGGGTTATAATATATTTTTAAATCATATTTTAAACAAGGTAGTTGTATGTTTTAATATTTTAATTACCTTTTACTCGTTTTATAACTTGTAAGCCACCCAGACTCACCTTGAAGAGGAGATGGGTGGCATAAAAAATCAATAAATTTTTTTAAAAAGATAAAGAAATGATACAATAGGAACACAAATAAAAACATATAATAATAATAAGAAAAAACCTAGTCAGAGCTCCGTTCACAGTAGATCTTTATTTGTTACGTAAGTCAAGAGGTAAGTCCATCCATAGAGCACCACCAGTAAACAGGATTTTTCTTCTTCTCTGCATCCTATGCTGTACTTCTCCCTTCAGAAACTATTATTCAAGTGTGTGTATCCTGCACAGTAACATTGCTGCCTGAACTGTTTGAGGCACTGAGCTGGCAGTGGAATTTCCAAGATTGATTAATTCTGAGAGAATCTAACTTACTTTCATGGGACTTAGGTCTGATGTGGCCGAGAAATTCATGGCCACTATGGCCACTATAGACCTGACCCAAGTTACTGAGAACCGAACCGAACCGAACTGAACCTGGTAGTTATACATCCGACCTGGCTTTTGTCTTGGGGCTGTTATAATGTGATCTGAATATGGAGGACATCATCTTCATTTCTTAACCATAGTTAGATTATTCTTATTTACTTTCAGCTTGCTGGTGTTACTGCCTAGAAGTTAGATTATAGCTGCAATTCAATATGTTGGTCACTGCCTTTATATTGCTTTAAGTCCAGGCAAAAATCTCCCTTACATCATTTCTATCCACTCTGTATGTTTCAACAGGATGGTGTGTCCCATCCATTAAATAATACCATCTAAGGAGTCTTGGGAAGTAGGGAGCACATTTTTTTTATTGTAGTGCTTCCTATTTGGAATAGGAAGCCTTTAGACAATCTTTAAAAACTTGTCCTCCCCAAGCTCTATGGCAGGCCTCTCAAACTGGTGGCCTGCAGGCCAGATGCGTCACATGCAGGCCACCCCACCCCCCAGCTCTGCAAAGGCAAAAAGCATTGTGATACGTCCCGATACGTCATGTGACACGAGTTTGACATCTGTGGTTTATGCTGTGATCACTTGATGTGTATTGTTTGCCTTGGATGTGATATGTGTTTTCCCCAATACTTTTTTAAAAAACCTTTTTGCCTGTTTAAGTATCTTACTTATTTGAAATCTGCACTCTATTTTTAGCTGAGATGACCTTATAATTAGAATTTTTTTTAAACAATTAAAGAAAATATTATACTCTACTAACATTTTCTGCTAGCTAATCATTTACTATGAGCAGAATCTATGAGATGGAGATTTAATCCAAAATGGTAATTCCAATTTGAAATGTTTAAGAGATAGTTAAAATAACCAAGCTGTTTTAAAATACTGTGATTATTACAGCCACATTATATATCTCCACCAAACAACTAATTAGAAAAATACTTATCGGGGCTAGCATTTACCAACTTGCAATACAACAAATCAACAGGACAACTCAATCATTCTCCTATGACCTTTCTAAATTAGAGCTGAATAGTATGGCTAAAGTAACTTCCTATTCCTTATAATTATCTTATAATTGCAAACTCAGTTGATGATTATGAATAGAAATGGAAGTGAAAAGGGTTACAAAAGGAGGGATCTTAGTACAAGGACTGAAAAATAAACTCAACAAAACTGAATGAAATTAAAAGATGGGAAAACAAAAACATAATCTATTGCCATAAGAATCAAAATGAAAAAAAAAAAAAGGGGGGGGGGAGACTGGAAGTGGAGATAGGAATTATTTTAACCACTTACAACTAATGAGAATGTATTTGTCCTTAATTGGCAGTAAAGAGGAGCAACAACAAAATTAATAAACAGTGTGATTATGACCATAGCTTCCTTGGCAAACATAATAAAGAATAGACCTATTAATGGCTAAAGAACTCTATAAATCAAAAAACCACGCATACCTCTAAATAGCAACTGTTGGGACACACAATAAAAAAGTTATTCAAACACATCTGGCTGTTTGTAAAAAATATTGCTTTAAATGAAGACATGTAATTTGTCAGCTGCACTAGCTACTAGAAACCAGATCAGAAATCAACTCCTAACTAGACTAAATCTATTTTAATTGAGATTGGCTATAATAACAGAATCTGACCATGTTGTACCTCTTCCTTTTCTCATATCTCAGTGAATCTGGGAAATCTCTTTCTAAGCCACTTTTGAATATTATTTTGTTTCTCACGGCTTTAATCAATGTTTCAGTCTCCTTTGCCAAGAAATGATTCTTGCATATTTCCTTGAAGGTCATCTTCTTTACTCTTTGTAGCAATTGTGCATTTGTGGAGCTGAGGGGAGGGCATATGCCATGCTTTGCCTTTTAATCAAATGCTGGGGTTGCAGTTTGCTCACTATCACCACTACCACCAAAGGACAAGATTGGTATAAAGGAGGGGGAAACAAAAAATAAATAAATTTGATTCCATTTAATATAAAATGACTTTTAAATGTATCAAAGTTCATTAAGTACAATTAATAAAACCACTCTCCCATGTATTTTTCCCGTTTGTTTTGCAGTGAAAATTCCAAGATAGGGGCATTTATGCATTCCTGGTCTAGAAGAATCTTGGACTGATCTAGCAAAACAATTTCTGCAAGTGGAAAACAATAACTGGATCCAAGCTTTCTTCATTATGAAGCCTATTGACAATGACTTGGGAATTTAAATTATTGTTTCATCTTCCAGAGTGTGCTTCATATCTTAAAAGAATATCAAATGTTGAAAATTTTCATTTGATGACTAGATGAAAGTACACTTTCTGTTTTTATCAGTAGCACCTGGCAGAACTCACCTACTGTAGCAGAATAAGGAGACCCAGGAGGTGTGACAATATTCTGGGAAAATGTCAGGTTAACATGAAAGCTATGACATGCACACTTTGATAGAGAAGAACAACGGGACAAGCTGAGCAATTGACTGTCATAAGGATGTCACAATGGTCTTTTGAAATTAATAAAACTGGAGTGGATTAAAGGAGGGATTTATTATTGTTATTATTATCAAGAGTTTGCCTGACAGTTACATTTACCCTAATAAAAACTGAGAGGTCCAAAAGAAAGCTAAAACAATTTAGTTGCTCCCATTCAGAAGTTTTCAAATTCATGTACTTCTAAGGCTGGGCCCTTTGTGTATTTGTCATCCTCCCTCTCTCTTTCCATGCTGTTACATTTTCCTCAAACAGCACATATCCCACCCAAATCTTTAACTTGGCAATCAAAAGTATGGAAAGGCTCCCTAGAGGTCTCCTGATATAGGGACTCAAAAATGACTCATCATAACCTACTCACATTTCTTTATTCTTTCAAGGCAGACAAAGTTTATGTGTAGAAACTGAAATAAATTTCTTGAATGGAATATTGATTCTTTCGTTTTCTGGTCCTCAGAAATAAAAGACAAGTAATATGAGCTTCTTTTGTTAGCATGCAGGAGCAATATTTTTTACAAAGTGGTGAGCAAAATCAAGTCAGATTGGCCAGATTGGAAGTGGGAGAGATAGAGAAGAAATAATAGTACTCTCTGTCCAACATATTAAAGGTAGTCCTCAACTTACAATTCATTTAGTGACCATTCAAAATTACAGTGGCACTGAAAAAAGTGACATGATCATTTTTCACACTTATCACCATTGCACCATTCACATGGTAACATGGTCAAAATTCAGTTGCTTGGCAACTGACTTGTCGAACTCGAAGTTGGGTTTGTCACTTGGAAACCTGACATGACTCTTATTTATGATGGTTGCAGTCTCTTGGGGTCATGTGAACACTTTTTGCCACCTTCTGCCAAGCAAAGTCAATGGGAAAGCCAGATTTACTTAACAACCTTGTCACTAGCTTAAAAACTGCAGTGATTCGCTTAACAGCTCTGGGCAAGAAAGTCTATGCAGATTCTCAGTGATCCAAGTCATGGTTGTTCCAAAGGTGTTTTTTCAAGAGGCAACTGGACTTTCTGGTTTTTCTTTGAAGAAGTTTTGCTTCTCATCCAAGAAGCTTCTTCAGCTCTAAGCCAGTTACCTCTTGAAAAAGCACCTTTGTGGCAAGAAAGGTTGTAAAATTGGGCAAAATTCACTTAATGAATATCTCCTTCAGTAATAGAAACTTTGGGTTCAATTGTGGTTGTACAGTAAGTCAAGAACTACCTGCAGAAGGATGCCATCCTGAGATAGCAAAGACTATATATGCTATGAAAACAAACAAGATATTTGGTAAAAGAAACAAAAGTATTATGCCTGGTCATGCCTGGCAAGAAGAGAAAGTGATTCCCTTCCCAAACTTATCTGACTGAAACACTAACATCTGGAGTCTCTTTCTTGTATCTACACTTGATTTTGGACATCATCAATATGTAATGAATGCTCATGTAAGGGCCTCCTTGTACACTTAGAGAAGGAAGGAAGGAAATGGCAGGAGGAATTAGAGCCAAACCAGGTCCTAGTTCATGTTACCAAAGTTTAAATGGTATCCATCAATATAATCCAGTTATCCTTGTTTGGACAGGATGTCAGGATGTCTGGAGTATCCTGATATGGCTTAGTTCACAGTAAAATGATTTCAAGGATTTGGGGATCTGGTCATATATGAAGGAGTTTTGGTGGAAAGAGCATTTACTTGGTCACTGACTAGTACAAGTTGGTCTACGATAAATCACATGACACAAGTTAAAAACTTTTAATAAAATGCCATGCAAAGTTTAGCATAGTTAAACATTTAAAATCAAGTAGTATGTTACAAAATGGAAAATGAAGAAATTAATTCATTCTGGACAGTCTTCTCCCATGTAAGTTCTCCCATCTGTTAACTGTAACCAAGGTTTCTGCTCTAGAACAGATGTGGTGTGAGCATCTATGTGTTGCTGTAGATTAGGCTGTAGGGATCAGTTGGCATATGAGGTCAAAAGGTAAATAGGACATTTAGTGCAATTGCTTCCAAGCATTATCTCTTTGTTGGCAAATCCTGGGGTGTTTCCTTTAGTGGGGGAATAAATCTGGGAGATGAAATGTGAATAAGCTATAATGAATCATTTCTGATTCTTTAACTCAGTGGACCACGAAGGAACCTTCTTCCATGCTTTTTGACTGTCATATTAGAGCTTTGGGTTGGATATGTATTGTTTGAGCAAAATTTAACAGCTACAGATGGAGACAGGGAGGATATTCCTAATGCCTGGGGGACCACTGAGTAAAGAATAAAATTGATCAAGCATATGTAAGAGCTCATATTTGAGCTTACACTGTGGCAAGAAGGGCAGTGAAGCATTCAGGCTTGTCAATCTTATTGCATCATCGCATTGTCATCTAGCAGCCATGATTAAGGTTACACAATCCCTGTGTGGTGGGAGAAAGAGAAAGGTTTAGCTACTGTTTTTGTGTGATATTATACTGAGAAAGTCCCGCAAATGGACTAGAACCTTGATTCCTGATGGGTGAAGTCAGTGATGGGATTCAATTAATTTAACAACAGGTTCTGTGGGCATGGCTAAGTGGGAGTGCCTAAGTGGGTGTGGCTAGGTGGGCATGGCCAACTCAACATCATTTCTTTGCCCTAATTACTGTTTTAAGTATTAAAAAAAGATATACCAAAAGGTAGTTTATTTTATGCATCTAAAAAATAAGAGGTACACAAAACTAGACATAGAGATATTAGGGAGAGAGAGAGAGAGAGAGAGAGAGCAATAGAGACGATTGAGAGATTATAGAGAGAGATGACAGAGAGAGATTAGAGAGGGAGATATGTGTGAGAGAGAGAGAGATGAGAGAGAGAGATGAGAGAGATGACAGGTAGATAGATAGACAGACAGACAGACAGACAGACAGACAGATAGTACAGTACTATCCATGTACCAGCAACACGCTCCCAGGACTGCTGTTGGAAGCTGCCTGGCTCTTCGTGGCTGGAAAGCAGCTGGTGCAGCAAGGCAAGAGAAAGAGGGGGTACTGCATGAAGCCAATAAGTAGGGGTGGGGTGGGGGCAGGGCCATCCAGCAATTTAACTAAGGATTCTCCTGAGGTGCCCCGAACCCCCTGAATCCCATCACTGGGTGGAGTCTAAAATGGCTATGAAAAATTGGGGGAAAATTTTGTATTGTTATGTGGGATTCATTCTGGCTTCTGGACACTGATGAAATGGCTCCCAGCCTGAACTCTTTTGCATCTATTCTTGACCTATGTCATCTCTGGCGCCAATGCATGAGTGAAGAGAATAGCTGAGTCAAAGTTGTTAATGTTACTTTGGGGAAAGGGTTTGTTCCAGCTGCTTCCTTGGATCTTTGATTGGAATCAAACTTTTAAAGGTAGGTTGTCAGTGTGGCTCTAGCCGCAGTGTAATTTAGAGAAAGCAAATTATTTGGACCCTTTTCAGATCTTACTTTGGATAAAAAACAACACTGATTATTCTTGGAAAATCTTTTTAGATATTTGGATAAAGTATATCCCTAGAGGTCCTACTTTTCTTCTCACTGATATTTTAATACCATTGATTTAATATCCTATTGGCTTGCCTATCAGAGTTGTGGATGGTTGCCACTATTTTATTGTTTTTTTTTTAAATATAATTTCCTTCTTTAAGTGAGCAGTCCCCATTACTAGTAGTGAGGGGAAAAAAATGAGCCTGCTGGGCAGTTCCTTGTGGTCTCTGTCTTATTCCAGTTTCAAAATAAAAGTTTTTATAAACTGTGAGTAAACTCACACTAAATATCGAAAAATCCATATCCTCTGACCATTTGTCCATGACAGGACTGACAGTCATGTTGCAATGGCTTATCACAAAGAGTATCTTTTTTGAAGACTCATCAGGTCTTCTGTAACATAAAAAAACTGTTCCGAAATATACGGTACATATTGCCACGACTGGGGAGGTCAATCATATATTTTGTGTCATGTAAATACTAGTCAAGCAACATGGTATCTCGGACTCAGTCATGCAGTGAAGGGGACTTGTTAAATACAAAACACAGAAAGAATGAGGAAAAGCTTCTTTCCACAGGCAATAAGGACACTAAACCAGGAACCACAAGAACACTCTGGTCTATAACAGGAATCATGACTGTATCTACACATACACAACATACCCACCTTCCCAACTACCCCCAACTTATTCCTAACCTACACCCTACCCTACCTCTCCTATTCTGCCCTAACTTACCCGTGGTCGGGGGCGGCCGCATAAGCATTTCACTGCATATCGTACTATGTATGACTGTGTATGTGACCAATAAAATTTGAAATTGAAATTGAAAATAAACATGAGAGAGAAAACCGAGAATTGATTGATGGGATGGGTTTTAAAACGTGTAATGCAGTGTTTCTCAACCTTGGCGACTTTAAGATGTTTGGACTTTAACTCCCAGAATTCCTCAGTCAGCAAAGCTTCCAAGGTTGAGAAGCACTGGCGTAATGGGTTTGGGGAAATAAATAATCAGTCAAGAAGGAACAAGTCAAATCTTAAAAAGAGCAGCAGAGAAGATTTGGGTCCCTCTTGCTCTTCCCCCCTCCCTCCAAGCAAACCTGCCTAATGCTTCTTTCCACAAGCAATACGGACACTAAATCAGACACCACATGAACAATATAGATTAAAATAGGAACTATGATTGTTTACATATACACAAAATACCCACCTTCCCAACTACCTCCCTTCTTCAACTTATTCCTAACCTACCCTCCCATTCTGCCCTAACTTCCTGTGGTCGTGAATGGTTGCGTAAGCATTTCACTGCATATTGTACCATGTATAACTGTGCATGTGACCAATAAAATTTAATATTTGCAAAAGTCCATAATGAAATGTAAATAGCAATAGAATAGTATGCCTTTTACAACTCTTACTAAGAAAATAAGGACAGTTCTACATGGTGATTTGGAACACAATGCTTTTCTTTTAATATACACTATATGATACCTTTGATTGTAAAGTTCTGTCTAAAACCCAAAGAGACTCCAGATAAGGGAAACCTATTCTAAAAATGGGAATACATAAATTGCTTTTGCATAAAATGGCTCCGACATGAGCACCTATGAGTCCCAGGAGAACACTACAAGTGATGCAATGATATCCTCGCTTCTGTCCTCATTGTGCAACTGCTATAAATATTTCACCCAATGTGTTGTCTATTTTACAATCTACAGTACAGCTTTCATTGTTTCTCATCTCAAAGTGGCAGGAAAATTAGCCAGTTTTCAACCATCATAGTCAGTGGTGATACTGCAGCTGCAAAAAAGTGAACTCATATCTAGTCCTAAACTATTGACTGCCAATGAAATATAAAAATTACTGGATTTAT
>JAEANM010023689.1:0-11312 GCA_017656035.1 Myanophis thanlyinensis
CGCCCCCCCCTCCCCGCTCTCTCTCTCCATGTGTGTGTATGACTTCAAATATGTATGGACTCTTAGTAATTGCCTAAAGAACTCCCTGCAGTTTTCTTGGCAATATTTTTGGAAGTGGCCTATTGTTGTCCTCTTCCTAGGGCAGAGAGAAATTATAGGAAATCCTCGGCTTACAATAGTTTATTTAGTGACCATTTGAAGTTACAATGACCCTGAAAAAAGTGATTTTTGTCCATTTTCACTCTTAGAACTGTTCCAGCATTTCTATGTTCATGTAATCAAAATTCAGAGGCTTGGCAGCCAACTCATATTTATGACAGCTGCAATGACAGCTGGGATCATGTGATCACCTTTTATGACCTTCTGATAAGCAAAGTCAATGGAGAAGCCAGATTAACTGAACAACCGTGTTACTAACTTAACAACTGCATCAAGAAAAATTAAGCAAAACTAGTTAAGCGATGTCTCACTTAGCATCATAAATTTGGGGCTCAATTGTGGTTATAAGTTGAGGGCTACCTTGTAAAAAAGTTACCTTATGTGAGACAGGTAAAATAAATCTGGCTAAATAAATAAATTGACTAATTCACCTGACTGACTAAGGCAGGACAGGAGCTCAAATTTCCCAATTTTCTTCTACCAGTAATGGCATGTCTTAGATTTCCTCAGTGTATTCTCCCAATTCAGAAAACATTCTGTAAAAGAATACCCATTTATCTACTGGGTCTGACTTTTTGCTATGTATGTATAACTAGCAATCTTCCACTCCATTTTCAATGTCAAACACAACTACCTTTACCACTAAATTAAAATGTGGTTTGCTAGCAACTATCATTGCACAATGATAGTTAATGATTGTGCAATGATAGTTAATCATAGTTAATGATTTGATTGAAGCAGAAAATAAGTGATAAATCATGGAATAGTAGAATGAAGATCTCTTGCCGATAAAAAGAAAAGTGCTATTTTTTTTAATGTCACTTTCTCAAAAGTGAAAGAGAAAGAGAAGTGATTGTCTACAAAGTACATAGGGTATTTTCATGTGGAGATACCCACTGGCTTTAAAATTAATTTCTGAATTGGTTTCCGAAACTGGTGACAGGTATCAGTTTAGTATTCACAAGGAGATTCAAAGTAGAATGAAATCTAAACTGGTTATTCCCTTTAAATGGTCCATCCAAGCAGCTTAATATTTTTCTCGCTTTTTTGCATTCAGTCTGCATTCATTCTTGACTCCAACCCTTCTTGTTTTATAATACATGTCTTAAGTACTCATTCAAATTACTTTTAATTTTTATTGTGAAGTAACCAATTTTCTATTTCGTGTAACAATATTTTGTGGAAAAATGTATAGCATTCTCATTGAAAATAATCTAGGGGAAAATATATTCATTTGGTTGACATGAATGGAAAATTGACAAGATGAGGAAACACAGAAAGATGTAGGCCATTTAGATGTCCAGAAATTAAGGAGAAATATGACTAGAAAATTAGTTAATCAATTGATTGATTTTCCAACTTTATTATTTTTATAAATAACTCAAGACAGCGAACACATCCAGCACATAAAATCTTCCTTCAACTGTTCCCATTAGGGATTGCCAGAGCGAATCATTTTTTTCCACCTAACACATAAAATACTGGCATGAAAATCGTATTTTTATTTCAGATATATGGATTAAACCTAAGTTTGTCTATGCATGCTCACAACACAGTAATGGCTATAAATCTAGAAACATTACAGCTTGGATTGTTTGCAGAAAAAGATTGAGAGACTAAGTGGAGGAAACAAAAGTGATGAGAAGTTGGGTGTGGCCAAGTTTTGGTAGTTTTTTGTGGGAAAATCATCACAGAAAAAAAGGAGAGAGACTTGAATAAATGAACTGCATTAAAAACAAAGGAGTCTTTTATGAAAGAATATAAAATTGACCCATCTGTCATCAGAATGAATTAAAGTAGATATAGGGAAAGAAGATTGATTTTTCAAACTCACACTCGAGAAGCAAGTCAGCAATATAGTATATTTCCTACTCTGAACTAAATTGGATTGTGTTGTATCACTGAAGTAACACCATCTTTCTTACTTTGTCCAAACTGCTTGCTTACTCATTCTCAGCTATTTCATATAAAACTTGTCTGATGGGAATAATGCAAAATAGCACACTTTAAAAAAAAATTACACATCAGTTTGTTTCATTGAACAGTTTTGCTTAATTACCCTGAAACATACATTCTAGGCCAGAGGTGTCAAGACCTGGGGGCTGGATTCAGCCCATGGGGTGCTTAGATCTGGCCCACAGGACTGTCCTGGAAACAGGAAAGGACTGCCATGTTGCCTCTGCCAGTGAAAATGGAGCTCAGGAGGGCCACATGTGGCCCTCGCAAGCTCCACTTTCACTAGCAGAGGGTTGTAAGAGGCCGTCACTGATGAAAACAGAGCTCTGGAGCCTGTTTTCATTGGCAGAGCACTTGGGGCACCACAGGCAGTCCTGACACAAGTGACATCGAGCTGGCCATGCCCACCCTGGCCCTCCGAGGTCAAACACAACCCTAATTTGGCCTTCAGTGAAATTGAATTTTAAGCCCCTGTTCTAGACTGACTAATATCCAGTTACTACAAAAGAAATCCTATGTCAAATAAATTTTAGGAAAAATATTGTACAAATAAGCTAAGGCTTTCAGGGCTTATTTTAAGGTAAGGGTGGGCAATTTTGGGCTAGGAATTATTCTTCTCTATTTCTTTTAAACAAGGTATGATAGTTCCAAAAATCTGATTGAAAACTTTCAGATCAAAACCAGTGTAAAGGACCATTAAAGCTTTTAAACAGTGCTTTGCTTTCAAAGTTTGATAGTTGGCAAAGTTTGACAAAAATTAATGTTTTCTATGGCCATAAATATGCATTCTTAAGAGCTGCCTGTGCCCAGAATTTATAGCTGCTCTGACATCAATTATCAGTATCAATAAAACAATTTTATTGGTGTGTAATGGTTGTGGGGGAGAGTTGAAAATACAGGCTGGAACATCACTACTCCAAAAACCTTCAAATAAATTGAAAGGTATCTGTCTTGTTCTGTTCAATTGTTTCTTCTTCTATTATTGCTGGTGGAAGGGAGGTTATTATGTTATCTCTCAAGCCAGTACCATTTCTTGTTCCTCTACGGACATGGCTTGGGTGGGGGAAAATATTCTAGATTTTTATCAACATGTACCACCTGAACTATACCACCAATAGGGCAGCTATTGCCATTCCAAAAATACTTTCACTGATTAATTTTATCTTCATCCATGGGGAAAAGATCTGCAGAATCAAGTGTCTGTGGCAATATCCTCCTAGATATTAAAACTGAAATTTTATTTTAAAAATAACATTCTAACTGACTTAGCACTTTATCTAATGAATACTATAACTATATTTTGTTGTGTTTAAGTAAAAGTAAATGCTTCATTGAGCTTAAGCTTAATCCCTGGTTATTCCTTGAACACTGCCATGTGGTTTTCCTTAAAACTTTACAGAAGCCGATTGGTATTGTGGTTAAGGTAAGAAAACCAGGAGACCCTTAATTCTAGACCTCCTTTGGGCATGAAAGTCAGCTGGGTGACTTTGGGCAGTCCTATTTGAGCATAACCCACCTCACAAGGTTGTTGTAGGGAGAATAGAAGGCGTGAGCATTAGATATGTTCATTACCTTGGGTTATATATATAAAAAAGCCAGGGTAAAAACCTAATAATAATGTACAACTTTAAATGCTTTTTGTATTATGTGTAATTTGTTAACCACTATGATAACAAAGATACCTTACTTTGGCAGAAAGCTGAGATAAAAAAGAATACACGAATTGACAAATAACAATTGTCTTCATGCAAGTCAGTGTAATTTAGTGCTGTGTGCTTCATAGTGTAGGTTTTTGAATTGGTCTTTGGGTCTTGGCTAAGAAATATAGTGGAGTTATCTAAACTTTGAAAACAGTGTCTTTAGTTCGATATGCTTCCTTTTTATCCACCCTCTCTCGGTTACCCAAAACTTTCATAGTTCCTGGTCTAAAAATTGAGAACTATATGCGTAGACCTCAAATGTTGTTGAACAATACCTCCCAGCTTCAGTGTGATTGACCATGCTGGCTGTGGACAATTCAGCAACAGTTGGTGCAACATAAATTCACTTTAATTCAGTTTTCACCATCCTGGGTGTTGTCCAGATATATAAAGTTTGGGTCTCCAAATTCTCTTGCTAGCAGTACAGGTCTGGAGTAACTTCTGGGATTCTGGACAATATCATCTAATGTTTGGAGAACAAGACATGCTCCAAATAATTTATTTTACTTCAAATATTTTAGGATGTCTGTCTGTGCCTGTTTCTCATAGTAAGCAAGTTTACATATGTGTGCATCTTATTCCTCATAAATAATACCACTGCTTGAAACAGATTAAAGTTATTTTCCTCCTAAATGACCACTAGAGGGAAACCTTGAATTACATGAGGCTTGTAAAACTGTGTTTACTTTTTTGTTAGCACTGCAACATGATCTGTGCACTTAAGACTACAGCTATTCACTTAATGTGAATCCACCTTAACTTTTGAACCTCTTTTGACTCTACCTTTTCTAAAATTCCATATGATTGTCTAATAGGGCACGATCAGAGTTGTGTGTAATTTAATGCAGCTTTGTATCCAATGTTGTAGAGGCCAGGGTATTTATTAGAAAATCGGGTTAAGCGTAGGCTTCTCTTTGAATTCATCTATTTTTGAAAACCTATTACATTCAACTCTAGTTTAAAGATAAAACCCATCAGAAAGAAGGGACTATTGAAGCTACTCTTGAGCAGCCCACTAATCTAGGAAGGTTACTCTGCCACAATCTTGACCCACCGTGGTGAGATGTATTTTAATTAGATTATTTATTTGCACGATATGTGTCAACCCTGAAGCTCACCTGACTGAAGCCATTTTTGACTGCTTCAGTGACAACACTGAAGCAGTCAAAAAGCAGTCACACTGGAGCTGAAGGATAGGGAGGGGGGGAATTGAGATTGATGGGAATCTGTAGCCAAAACAACATATTTTCTCTTGGGAACCAAGGACATTCTCACACCTGGTCAGAGCAAGGTAGAGTGATGCCACCCGGTTGCCAGTCTGCACAGTGATTGGACCATGTGACTGATTGTTTTGAGAAAGTAGAAAAATTTTTACTTTTAATTGGGTGAAAACCGCAGGAGACTTCAGAGTCGGTTTTCACCAGATATGTGCCAATATGATAATTCCAATAAAAGTATTCTTTGAGAAAACCGTGGAGTTTTGCTTGCAATGGATATATTACTTGGAACCCTGACAATATGTATAAATTAGCATTTATGCACTTTATGCAGACATGTCACTACCATCTTAATGGTGCATTTGCTCATTTTCTCAAATGGCCACTCTAATGTGATTCCAAGCAGAGTATCTTCCTAAGAAGTGGTACACCAGGTATAACGTGGTTGGAGATGTGATAGTTGCAGCTGCCAACCTTGTTTTATCCTCTCTCTTGTCATCATCACCACTTATCTTAATTGTTGACCCACCCATTTTGCTGCAATAGTTATGGCATAGCAGGTAGGAATATTACCTGCTGTGGCAGGTGTGTTTAACTGCTGTACCTGAATTTCAAGGACCATACATCTGAATCCTCCACATGGCAACCTAACATTAGCAATCCACATTAGCAACCCCATTTGAGTGGGGGGGATATACATTTTGAGTTATAACTAAAGGTTCAGATTGAAAATGAAAGTAGGCAAACTGGCTACATTTAGCATTGAAAAGTCTGGGAATGATTTGGTGACATCCTTCGAGTGCCTGAGAAGATGCCTCACACAAGACAGGAGGTTATGGCCTGTCTTCTATCATTGCTGAGTTCAGGGCATGGAATTCGTAGGCTGCAAAAAGACAGAGTCTGTTGGACTGTTTGGAAAATCTTCCATAATGGAAAAAGTAGTTACTAATTATCAAGGAAATAGTGAACTCTCCTTTGCTGGCTGTGTTCAAGCAGAAACTGGATAAACATCTCTCAGGGATTCTTTAATCTCTGGCTTTGAGCCAAGAGGTAGATCTGATGCTCCTGTCCAGTTGTAAAATTCTATGGCAATCACATTTTCTCTCCTCAATAAATGGAATAGTTGTGAGTGCAGAAGCACTTGTGAGATATTCACTCAACTCAAGTGAGGTACCCATTACCCACAGTAATCATGTGCTTCCACTTTTTCTACTCTTATCAGTGAAATGAGCCTTCCCTCCCTCCCACATATACAAACCAGATTCACAGATGGCTGTTAAGGGGAAACAGCACAACAAAATTAGTAAAATCAATACAAATAGTTACACCAATAAAGCAATTAAACCAATAGAGTGATGTTAAAAGACTTGAGCAAACAACATGGTCTATATCTGACATTTGAAAAGAAATTTAATCCTAGGTCATCCAAAGGAAATGCAGAGATTCTCTGCATTTCCAATAATCTCCAGCTAAATTTCCAACAGTAAATGTAGGAAAGGCTGAGTGAGCCAAGAAATTTCATTACCTATAAGAGATATTTTATTTTTTATTAATAACAAGTGCTGCTATCAGTTGGAAATATATCAGTCTAAACACAAACTTCGCTAAATCTAAATATGAATCAGCAGCATCCATCAACAAAATCGTAAACACAGTTCTGCTGAATCAAAAATGTAATTAACGTTAAACAGTAAAACTTTCTATACTATAACTTCCAATTGATTTTACATATGTCTGGTTTGGTTTCATCCAACATATTATTCTAGTGTTCTCAAGGAATCAATTTTCAAGTCAGATATAACTTTTTTTGCTTTTTTTTTTTTTGTATGGTAGAGGAAAAACAAACTTTTTTCTCCACAAGTTTCCATTCTATATTATGAAAGAGCATTTGCTTATCTTTGAAGGTGATAAAGATTTTGGTGAAATTCTTATAATAATGAAGGGAACTTATTATTTATAAATTTATCAAGGGTATATATGTGAATTGGATCTTTTTTCCCTTTTACATTTATCTTTTCAGTGAGTTGTTTAACTAAAACCTCACAGAAAAGCATCCCAATAGAATTCTCCCTCTATTGGAATTTTTAAGTGTGGAGTATGGGTCACTAGAGAGGTTTCGGAATGATGCTGAGTATAACAGGAAAATCATCATCAAAAAAAAAAAAAAAAGAAATCCAACAAGAGAGTAAGCTCAAAGTCAGTATTAAGAGAAAACTTTAACGAAATGTTCAGGCAGCTTGAGGCTAAGGTAGAAAAATCTTCATTCTGACAGGAAGAGAATTCATGGCATGTGCTCCATGCTGTCTGTGTTTTGACATGCTTCAACTTGCTTGTCTAGTCACTGCCAGAACCTCCTGATCATGTATTTGCTAACTTTAAGAACTTTACTGAGGTTTATGCATTTTACCTTCCCATATTTTTGTGATACATTTTCATCATCCCTGACCATAGTTATTAGGGTACTTTAAAGAATAGAATATTGCACAGAGAAGACGTTGTGTCTGATTCACTACTTTTTACTTTCTGTATCACAGTACAGTTAATTTTGATCACCATCCCTTCCTTCAAGCTGTGACTTTCTCAAAGAGTTTTACAGAGATCATGTGAGATGGGATTTACCACTTGTTGCTTGAAGAAAACTTTGAGGAAGGGTGAGAGCTTTTGACTTGTCCCCTTTGTGACAGGAAAATGCATTATGTTGGTGATGCATTTGAAGTGTTTTTGATGACCATGTGTTCAGCCATGAGAAATTTATTAATTTATTTGGTTTGGAGCAAACAACAAAGTGAGTTTTCCTTCCTTGAAATAAAATTATTTATCTAACACAAGGAGTGAGGTAAGTGACTATCTACTCCCAGTCTTAAATCTCAAGTAATTGAGCTCATTAATGTCCTTTTCCACAACATTTTAGGAGTCCACTTTCTTATTATGAGATCCAACATGCCCAGTTAATTGAATTAACAACTTTTTGTTTGGAATGGTCATGTCTTAATTTATTACTAATGGCACTACATCCTGTTTCTGAATAAACCAGTTTCTCAGAAGTCATTAACTTTTCTACTAAAGGAAACAACATTCAAAAGGCAAAAAGGGTAGGGCCTCTGGTTCACAGTGGAAAAGCTGGCTGCTATGGGTCAGGCTTGCTATCAACGTCCCACCCAAAGACAGTGTTTAATAGAAGGACTTGATGTGTATGGACAGATACCCTCAGGGAGACAAAAAGCTATGTTGTGCTAATGTTAAGTTCATTCTCAAGGAATAGTTCGTAGTGTAGCCTAAAATGATACCATCTCTACCTAAGAAAAGGTATGGGGAATTTAAAGGAGTAGGAAAACTAACAGAAAGATGAGTAGAAAGTTGAAAGATAAAGGCTCTTGAACCACTTATAGATTCTCTTAGAACCCACTGGTTCAATATGTTTCTTCTTTGTATTAGAAGAAGTACATACAGTACTTAAAGGAAGGGAAACCTGTCTTTTCCACATTATACCTCCAGTAGTTTCCATAGACAGGGATTATTCTAAAGCTGGTTCTAAGGTGCAAAATAATTGTTTAAAGCCATACAGTGAGGAAGATTCACCAAGTTTTTTTTCTCCTCACCCATTCTGCTTCTTTTCAAGTAAAAATAGAACCCGTGCCTCATCCCTATTTCAAGAATCCACTGCTCACATGTCTTCCTAGCTTTCAGTCTTTTGCAATCAGACAGCAATGTTATTCATTAGTGTTTCTATTCTTTCTCTTTAGTTAAGCACTCAGATTGGGGAACCTGTTTTTTTCTGCAAACGTTCTTTGGACTTGTCATCTAGAAATTAGCTGGTGCATATTCATGACCCATAAATGCCAAATATGCATATGACACACTGAGGTCTTTTATCTGGAAAAGAAAGGGAAAGCCAGGGCTGTCTGAGAGAAATGGAACCTTCATGCTAATACTCTTTCCAAGCAGTGGCTGTGAAATGTCAAATCTAAAAATAGTGTTGTCTATCAACATGACCAATAAATACCAGAATATGCAACTCCAGCTAAATTGGTGAATCGTTATATTCTTTTAATTGAAGAGCTAGCATGTGATAATCCTGCCTGACCCTAAATTGCTGGCTTCCAGAAGTGTTGGATGACAACTTCCATCATTTTGAGCCATCAACCTGTTGCCCTGCTAGTTGAGAATGCTGACGGCAAAACACCTCAGCAAAGGACCAGCTGGGGAAGACAGGTGTCAAACAGATCTGACAGTCACTGCCATGATCTCAATAAAAGGGTTTATGGGGGGAACCCTCAGTGATATGTCTACAGACTTGTTACCAGAATAATTATTTCTTTGGGCATTCCAAAGTATATAAATGCTAGTACGATATTAAGCATGGATTTGATTTTACAATGACATGCTAAAAAGAATTCCTCTGTTACTTCATCATGCATAAATTGTTTTTTTAGCTTTACAGAAGCCATCTATATTGCTAGCATTTAATATGCTATTTTGACAGTAAATATACCAACTGGCTATATTACTTTGCAGTACTTACCAGTTGGATAATCGACTGATTTGCATCTAATCCAGTCCTGGTAACCTAAAATACAGTAACAAGATTTATACAAATATAAAAATGCTAATTGGAATGTTATGTCTTAAACTTTGGAATATCTTTAGGATAGAACATTATTGCTTGATTTTAAAAAAGATCAAATCAGATATAGATACAAATTTGGATTTTTGCAATATTGGACCATAAGTTGCTTACACCTATTCTAAATCGTGTAACTTTTATTTCTTATCCTTACATTATGGATTAGATTTTAATTGTTTTCATGTTGCTGTTTCTTTTTTTAAAAAAATCATTTCAATGTTGGTCTCATTAAAAAGTTAATTATAGGATATATCACAGCTGAATTATTGTATATGTTTCTGATTGATATTTGTGCATTAAATAAGTCATTTCTATCTATTTTATGATTACTGGAGTGAGTCATTGTATCAGTATTTTGAAAGCCCTGTAAAGAAAGTAGCTGAAAGGTCATTCACTTACTTTGAATTCCAGATGCTGAGAACTGATTCCTACTTTATGTTGTGATAGCAGTGCCCCAAACGGCACAGTATAAGATCAGCAGTTGAAAAACTTTGTGGTGATCAAGCAGATGGCAATTACTAGATTGAAATCAGAATTCTTTGTTTCAGTGTATTTCCAAGTGAAAATTTCACTTGATTTATCAAGTTCATAGATAGATAGATAGATATCATTCTTTATGGGCAAAGTGTGATTGGACACACAAGGAATTTGTCTTGGTGCATATGCTCTCAGTGGACATAAAAGGAAACGGTACATACATACACATTCTGGGTTTATGTGAGAGAGGTCATGTTTCTCTCAGACGAATGGTTTTGCATATGTTGAATATTAACTATAATTGATTACTGTGCTCCCAGAATAATTAGTAATACTTTGTGTGCATGCATATGCACACCCATGAAAGTTTCATTTGTTTTTGTTTAGAGTGGTCTACTAACTATGTCTCATCAAAACATGTTGCACAAGTTTTTATGTTTGAATTAATCTGTTTGATCCATGTATCGATTTTGTGACTGGATTTGAAAATCAAGCCTGCATCCAAATGAATAATGAAAATTACTCTCTGTGGAGTCTATGCAGGGAGATGCAAGAATGAGTCAATATGCATGTGTCTCCAAGAACATTTGTTATGACAAATTGATGTTGGTTTATAATGCAGTCAGATTTAGGCACATGAGAAGCAATCAGACCTGCATATGGATCATGTGACTCAGTTAAAGTTCAAGACTATAAGCTGATGAACAAAACAATCACGTTGGTATGCTTTAATGTCTTGAAAGTTTGTACAGAAGACAATTAAAGCCTAAATTGAGAAATATGAAAAAAATCTTGATTTTAGATGAAAATTCAGTCTAATTTTAAGTGTTTATATTCTCAGTCTGTTGCTAGTCCCAGTAAAACAATAATTTCCGGTAATTGATGTATTTTTATACATTTAAAAGTCACATTTTCCATCAATGGTTCCATTAGAACTAGAAGAAAGTCCTTCCAAATTTATCAGTAAGTACAGCCTTTTAAAGCATAAAATCATTTTGTCCTGCCTTTCTGTTATATAGTGATCTCTATCATGTTTGGTGAAGTGTCAGTATAGAAATGAGTCCCATCTGACTTCCAGTTTGGCTTCTTCGCTGGCAGATCAGAATCCGCGATTGTCCGCGGTTTCGATCTGTGCTCTCTTGCTGGAACTCCTTGACCCTCCCCGTAGAGGAGGTAAGA
>JAEANM010023690.1:0-11312 GCA_017656035.1 Myanophis thanlyinensis
AGAAAAATATGCAAATAATGCATATGTTTAAACATGATGTGGTAAAAACACAATCAGTATACATTTGTCACTTGAGTCATTGAAATTCTAAGCAGCACAATGTTCTTTTAAAAATTGCAAACCTAAATATGTTTTCATGTGGAACAATAACGATACATACTTCCAGATTTGTGGTGCACATCTTAGGTGAGAATCTGTGATGAAATTAATCTGATTGCATATGCGTGGATGTGTTGGTGTGTCTCTTTCTGTGTCCCTGTGTGCCTGTTTGGGTATATATAAACACACAAAATACACACAGAGAGAGACATATTATTTGAAGAATTAATTTTGCACCATATTTTTAGAATTGTCTAGGACAATTATAACAGTGTTGGGGCGGAGATGATTAATTAAGTACAGATGGTTTTGCATTAATACATATTGTTGAATCACATTGTGAAAAGGAAATTGAAATAGACAAAAGTGCAAAAAAACCCCAAAAAATTAGAACCCCCCCTTTTTATATAATTCAGCAAAAATTTAAATGATTCATTTGCAGATTATGTATCCCCAGCCATTAACAGACAATAATGTTATGATCTTTCTGGGTTTTAATTAGACTACAAATAGTATGCATGTATATATGTATACATGCATGTATGTACTGTATCTATCTATCTATCTATCTATAATTGAAAGCTACCTCCCCCAATGTTAGAAAAAAAATTGTGATATATATTTATCAATATTCTAGAATCCATTATTAATCTCCTTTCCAGGAGATTTACACCATAGGATTATAAAGATTCATTTTAAAAAACACAGCCAAACCCAGAAGACAATATGGCATAACCAGGAAAAGAGAAGCCTCAGATATAACTATCACCAAACTAGAACTGAGAAGCAGTTGGAAAAAGAACCAGATTCTTATACCTTGGCAGAATTCCGACACAACATTCAAAATTCCAACACAACACAACCTACACCTGCATGGATGTAGCTACCGGGAACATCTATGAGTTGTAAGATCTTCCACAAAGAAAGGATGGATTTGTTAAGTGATTAAATGAAGAATGCTAGTCATGCCCCCTCTACTTAGGATATGTTCTATGGCAAACATGGAGCTCCATAGAACCTCATCTGTGACTCACTACCCCCAGTTTGAACCCTGAGCATTTAGAATACAGAATAACAGAGTTGGAAGGGGCCTTGAAGGTCTTCTAGTCCAGCCCTCTGCTCAAGCAGGAGACCCTCTACCATTTCAGACAAATGGCTGTCCAATCTCTTCTTGAAAGCTTCCAGTGATGGAATACTTACAGCTTCTGAAGGCAAGCCATTCCGCTGGACGATTGTTCTCACTGTCCGGAAATTTATCCTTAATTCTAGGTTGGCTCTTTTTTCAATAACTTCTACCTTTTAATCCTGCTCCTATTCTCAGGTGCTTTGGTGACAAAGTAACCCATTTTCATGTTTGTTTATTTAAAAAAAAAAAACTTTGGAAGATTTAAAGGTAAACAGTAGAAGGAGCCTCTCATTCCTATTCTCAACTGTAGTTTCCCATGGACATTCATTTATCGATGGATAATGGAGATAGAGATGATAGTGATAGAGATAGAAAAAGGAGCTAGAGATGATAGAGAGATATAAATAGACAGAGATGGAGAGGATAGATGGAGCTAGAGATGATAGCAATGGAAAGTTAGAGATAGAGAGAAAGAGGAGCTAGAGATGATAGAGAGCTAGAAATAGTTAATGATAGAGACAGAGATGATAAATAGACTTAGAGATGATAGAGATAGATAGATAGAGGAGATACAGATGATATAGAAATAGATAATGATAGAGCTAGAACTAGAGAGGATAGAGAGAGAGGAGATAGAGATGACAGATAGAAAAAGATGATAGAGATAGTGATAAATAGAGCTAGAGATAGATAGAGCTAGCTAGTTAGATATAAAGAGGAGATACAGATAGAGATAGAAATAGATAATGATAGAGATAGAGATAGATGATAGAGCTAGAGAGTTAGAGAGAGAGATAAAGAGGAGATAGAGAGATAGTGATAGCTAGAGCTAGAGCTAGAGATGATAGAGCTAGAGAATTAGAGATAGAGATAAAGAGGAAATAGAGATGATAGAGAGATAACATTAAAGCTAGAGAGAGAGAGAGAGAGAGAGAGAGAAAATAAACTCTCTTTTTTAGGACCCTATAATCACTTAATTCAGGATAGACAGAGTTGGGGCGACTGAATGGAGCTGAGCATTTTCTGACCTGATGCCTTTCCTGACACCTATGTGGAGTTTGTAGCAGATATATATATATATATTGTGAGCTACAAGAGAAACAACTGCCACTACCTACCCTGTTTCCCCATAAATAAGACCCAACTGGAAAATTACCCCAGCATGATTTTTCAGGATGCTTATAATATAAGCCCTAGCCCCAAAATAAGCCCCAGTTAAAATTGTCAGCCAGACAGATGGATTTAGTACCGTATTTCCCCAAAATAAGGCCTAACTGGAAAATAAGCCCTAATGCATCTTTTGCAGCAAAAAAATAATATAAGACCCAGTCTTATTTTCAGGGAAAACATGTGCTCTATGATTCTTGCCTTTTTGTGTGACATTATTACAGCCTCTTGCTATGAAATTGCTGGAAGAATCAAAGACCACAAGGTTTTTGTCCTGAAACAACTTCTCCTGAAACCACGATCCTTCAAGTTTTTAATAACCTTAGGCAGGCAACTTTGGACATGATAAATGTAACTTCTTTCCCAGGCTCAGAATGATATAAATGTCTGCCAGCAATGGTCAGTCTTCCAAGGTTTAGTCATGCATCTGTTTTGAAGTAGCCAATGTCTCAATGGTCTTGGAAACCAGTTCTAAAGGTTGATGCATATATGAAACTTCAAACACCAACTTATTCATTTGGCATAAACTTTCCTACATTTTCATGTCAGAAAATACATGGAATAGTAGCTGAACAGGAAAATAAGTGGATAGCCAGTCCATCTCATAAAAGATCTTTTAATCTCTCTTTTAAAAAAAAAAAATAACTTCAATGTTGTGGCCAAGAAAATTACACAAATACACAGGATGTTAGAACTTTGATGAGACCTAAGGGAGGGTTTAGCTCTTACATTAATACTCATTATTGAAGGTGGGGCGTACTCAGTGATGTTAAAATTAAGAAAATATCTGCTGTTACTAATTCATAATTGTAATTCATTGCAATAGGTCATGCATTGACTGCACATAAAAGCTTTTCAATAGGATAGTTTCTACGATGGCACAGAAATTTCAAATTTCTGCTACTTTCATGTTCTCAGAAATTAGTTGTTTTCTAATATTTGCACCATCTAGGCCAGGGATGTCAAACTCGATTTCATTGAGGGTCACATCAGGGTTGTGTTTGACCTTGGAGGGGCCAGGCTGGGCATGGCCAGCTTGACATCACTTGTGTTGGGGAGGTTGTGGTGGCCCAAGCAAAAACTGGCCCCTGAGCTCCATTTAAAGCTGAGATGGTCTCCTGTAACCCTCTGCCAGTGAAAATGGAGATTGGGTGTGCTGCCCGCGGCTCTTGCAAGTTCTGTTTTTGGATGTGATGGCCTCTTGCAACCCTCCTGAGCTCCATTTTCACTGACAGAGCCAATACAGGCTGGTCCTTCATCCAGAGCAGCCCCGCGGGCCAGATCTAAGTACGCCGCGGGTCAGATCTGACCCCCGGGCCTTGAGTTTGACACCCCTGATCTAGGCCTTTCTTACCAGGATTTTATATTCAAAATAGCATCTCAAAATTTAACTGATCATTGGGTTGTTTCTAAGGGAAAATGCCAGATTCAAGTCAAGGGCTGGCTCAGGAATTCTGGGAGTTGAAGTCCACAAGCCGTAAAAAGGGTCATTGTTCTCCACCCCATCTAATGCATTGTAAGAAATGGTGACTTAGGAGATAATTCATTGACCCTGTAAAAGCTCCTTTGCAGGGTTTTCCCCCCTATAATCATTTAGAGAGAAATTTGACAAGGAAATCACATATCATTTCACATAAAGGCATTTCCCCAACCGGTCACTTGCAGAACAATCATGAATTTTAGCATCCTGAGATATTATTTTTTTCCCCTCCTGATCTAACGTTTCAGGGCTGTGCATTACTGTATAAATATCCATTTCCTTTATCTGAAGGGATATTATAATATGTGCAATCTTTGTATTTAAAAAGGGGCTGATTTATAGAGGGCCATCAGCGATTTAACAACCAGCCATAAGAAATGTGAAGGAAACTAAATTGTTCCAATCCTTTTACATTTAGCCATTCTTGATACCAACAATTTTCTCAATCAGGTTTCCTTCATGTATTTCTTTCTCTCTCTCTCTCTTTCTTTCTCTCTCCCTCGCCTCGCTGAGGTAAACGAAGGGGGCAGAGAGGGGGGGGGCGAGCCCCACCCCGCCACTCCGCCCGCTTCCATCTTTTCCCCTCCCCGCCTCCTCCTCCTCCGCCTCCATCTCCAGGGAGCGCCTAACAAGGGGCCCCTCTGTGGCCTTCGCCTGAGGCAATCGCGCGCTCTCGGACGCCCCCCCCCCATTTTTTTTTTCTTTTTGGCCTGCCGGGCGGTCCCGCGCCGCCCCCTGAGGGGGGGAAAAAAAAAAAAAAAGCGCGGGCGAGCGAGCGAGCGAGCGCGCGCGCGGCTGAGGGGGAGAGTGAGGGTGGAGGTGAGGGAAGCCTCGTCCCCTTTGGTGACTGAGGCCACCTCAGAAGAAGCCACTTCAGCCACCTCAGAAGAAGCCACTTCTTTCGAAGGGGAAAACGACAACGAAAGGCGCCCCCCGGCCCTCAGGGGATAGATGGGTCGGGGGTGCGTGGCTGGGTGGGTTGTTTTTTTTAGAAGAGTTTTGGGGTATCAGGCTCCGTGGCTGTACCGTGTTCCTCTCTTGGTGGACCATCTTTTCAATCAATATCAATTGATCGATCAATCAGGATAGAGCTGGAAGGGACCTTGGAGGTCTTCTAGTCCAAACCCCTGCTCAGACAGGAGACAATGGATCGTTTCAATCGACCAATCAATTAATCAGGATAAGAGTTGGAAGAGACATTTGGAGGTCTTCTACCGTTTCAATCAATCAGTCAATCAATCATTCAATCAATCAGGATAAGAGTTGGAAGGGACTTTGGAGGTCTTCTAGTCCAACCACCTGCTCAAGGAGGAGACCCTAGACAATTTCAAACAATCAATCAGGATAAAAGTTGGAAGGGACTTCGGAGGTTTTCTAGTTGACCCCCTGCTCAAGGAGGAGACCGTAAACTGTTTCAATCAATCAATCAGGAAAGAGCTGGAAGGGACTTTGGAGATCTTCTAGTCGAACCCCAGGCTCAAGGAGGAGACCCTAGACAGTTTCAATCAATCAATCAGGATAGCGCTGGAAGGAGATCTTCTAGATCTAGTCCAACCCCCTGCTCAGGCAGGAGACAATAGATCATTTCAATCAATCAATCAAATCAATCAGGATACAGCTGGAAGGGACCTTGGAGATCTTCTAGTCCAATCCCCTGCTCAAGGAGGAGACCCTAGATGGTTTCAATCAATCAATCAGGATAGAGCTGGAATGATCCTTGCTGCATCTGATGGAAGTTGTTTCTGATAATCAAAATTTAGCTCTCAAAAAATACCTTGGAGATCTTTTAGTCCAACCCCCTGCTCAAGGAGAAGACCCTATACCACTTCAATCAGATATCTTGCAAATTTCCCTGCTTCTCACATCTCAGTAAACAGAAGCTTTGTCTTGCTGGCACGCCACACAATGTGCCTGAACACCTGCGCCGCGGCATCCTGGAGCACCAGGAAAAGATGAACATTGGCTACTTGCGGCTTCTTCTTGTCCCTCAGTTTGCAAATGTGTGATCCATTCTTCTCACCGGATCCCAAGATCCCTGCTCTCCTCTAGGCAGTCATATCCAAAGGTTATTTAGGGGCAGGGGCAGCCTACATTTTAAAGATACACAAGGGCCAGTTCAGAAGCTAGACTGGAAAGTTATACAAATCTTAGAAGAAACCAATAGGAAGCTCTTTCCACGTTGTTGCCAAGAAAATGACATGAGTGTGTTCTACAAACTCAACAGGAGTCAAGATTAATTTACCGGAGACAGATTTTTTATGTTGACTGTCACTATAATTATGTCCTTTATACCTACTTTTTAAAGTAATCATTGCCCTAGGTATCTCATCTATTTCATTTTAATCTCACCACTTCTTTTCTCGATACATCCACGTTATATCTATTGGTGTTAACCCAAAATGATCCTTGCTGCATCTGATGGAAATTGTTTGAGATAATCAAAATTTAGCTCCCAAAAATAGTTTCACGCTTACGCTTAAATTTTAGTCCCTAAATTGAGGAGAGCTTTACTTCCAGCCCTTATTAATGCCCTCTTCAGCTGCTTTGGAAGGGAAATATATACAATGCAACACAATGTTATTGCTGTTTCATGGGTGCAATCAAAGCCACAACCATATTTCTCTTTATTGGTCAGTTTTGTAGTGTCATTTGCCACCAGCTGCAGACTCCACAAAGTTCCATGACATTCTGATAATTTCTGTTGATAATGTCTATAGGTAGTCCTCAACTCATAACAGTTCATTTAGTGGCCATTCAAACAATGCACTGAGAAATGTGACATGATTGCTTTTCACACTTATGACCATTGTGGCATCCCCATGATCAAAATTTCAATGCTTGGCAACTGACTCACATTTACGACAGTTGCAGTATTCTGGAGTCATGCGGTCATGACTTTTGCGACTTGAGAAGCAAAGTCAATGGGAGAGCCAAATTCACTTAACATCTGTGTGACTGACTTCACAACTGCAGTGATTCACTTAACTATGGCAAGAGAGGCCATACAATGGGGCAACATTCAGTTAACCAATGTCTCACGTAGCAACAGAAATTTTGGGCTAAACTGTGTCCCATCTAGTCCAGGTTGACAACTACCTGTATTAGATGAGCTGTGGTGACACGGTGCTAAGAATGCAGAACCGCAGGCAAAATCTGCCCAGTGAAAAAAATGTCTTATAATCGGTTCTCACATTTGTGACTGTTGCAGCATCCTCACAGTCATGTGATCACGATTCAGGGACTTGGAATCCAGGATCTACTTATGAGCGTTGCATCCTCCCAAAGTCACATGATCACGATTCCCAAATTTCCCAGGAATCTTCCGATAAACAAAGTTACTTGGGAAAGCTGGTTTTGCTTAATGACTACGGCAAAAGCGATCATAAAATTGATCACATGATGACATACTTAAATGACTGTATCTCTCGGCAATGGATGTTCCAGTCCTGATTGTGGTCATAAGTTGGGGACCAGCTATAGAGGTATCTTTGCAATGTTAATTTATCAAATTATGATTGCTTTGTCCTTTGCCCTGGAAAGGCTCTGCGAAATTCCAAAAGCAATTAGAGTTAGTAGATGAGCTACCCTTTCAGACCACTAATCTTCATTTAATGCGTATTGTTCCATTCCTTTCTTCTTTGACAGCTTTTTGTCACTAATCCTGCAAGCTTGAAGTAGCATGTTCTACATACACTACAGATAAAAGTGTTTTATCTGCTTTCATAGTTGATCTCACATCTTTGACAACCAATAAGCAAACAGAACTTTTTTCACCAGTGCCTGTTTCATTTGTTTCCTGACTTCAGATGCAGGAGTCAATCCAATTCCAACACAGCTATTTTGCTCCGGGGTGACTTTTAAATAATTGCCCCAGTTCCTCTCTCGGTGATTTTTTTTTTCTTTTAAATCTAGGCACTTAGTTAACGACAGCATGTAACAGCATGCCCCTGTGGACTGCATGCAGCAGGAATGAACATGGGTGTAAATGAGGCACTCTTGTCAGGTCACACAAAGAAGAAGTTTGTGTATTGAATGATTTGTGGCTAGCTGTGGCTTTTTTTCCTACAGATACTGCTGGTAAATGAAGCATCGCCTTTTGTGTGGTTTAACGATTTTCTGAGCCAGACGGGCAGACCCAGAGTACTTGAAGTCTGAGGCCAAAGACGAAATGGCACACCTCTTATAATATATCCAGAAATAGACCAGACCAATTAAATATTAGATCCAGACCAGCAAAGAAACAGATCTCCTACCATACTTAAGAGAGAGTCCAGTTTAGAAATCCTGGGAAAATCAGATGGCACAAAATTAGTTCTATATTCTTAATATCTGCCATTCAAAGCTAATGCCCAAAGATAAGAAAAAAAGTATTTCCCAGTATCTCATAGGATCATTAGTTGAGCATATGCAAGCACAAGTAAAAAAATAAATAGATATCTAGATTTTTGCATATTAAATATGATGTACACACATGTATAAACCAATATAAATACACACTTCTGGCTATACAAATCACAAACCTGTTTAGATTGTTGAGAGTGGAGATTTAATTTTGAAAGGGTTTTTGGGAAGACAATGTTTTTTATTTTTCATTTTTTACATGACCTCCTTCATCAATTCATACATAATCGGGTGCACAGAAATCTCTCAAAGTAACACTTATGATTAACAAATACCAACAGTGAAAAATATCATCAAACATATCCTTATATAAACAGTGCAACAACTGAGTGTCACTCAGTTTAGTATATAATATTGATCACATATATTATTACAATTAATAATCTTACCTAACTTCCCAATATGGCAGAATTTTTATATACAAGTACAATGTTCCATTATTTAACCAATAATCATTCAGTTTATACTTCTAATTACTTGGTTATTCAATACTTAATCCTAATTTTTACAAAGTTCAATTGCCATTTTGAAAGTTTTTATGTTATCAAATGAGGTGCGAAGCTTTAAGGTATAAATGAAAATGAAAACATTCCTCCTCTCGGGAACCTCTCTCATCCCACACACGTCACTGTCTCTGGGTGCCCCATTTTGGAAAAAGAAAAACTTGCCAAGCATTAAATAGCAAGAGAACAGGAAATACTTAAATTATTCCCTCTTGGAACCAGCTCCTTCCTAATAGTTCCCCAGAGTATATTACAGATATAGCTTAAGTAGAGTGCTCAGTCTGGCAAAATTTAGTCTATACGTGCAACATAAAGAACAATATAGAAAGCTTGGAAGAATCACCACGTGTCATTCTTGGTTTTGGAACTGACACTTGCTACATGGAGATTTTTAAAAAGAAAAATTCTTACTCTCTGAAAAGTGGCCCCACCCATCTGACATTTTTGCTCTGGTTATTATAACCCTGTTTATTCACTCATTCTGTGTCACGGAGGACCTTAAACATGTGTGTCTTGCAGGTGCTGATGGAAGAAACACGGGGAGATCTCACAGATGCTTTCCAAAAAGGCAACTGGACTGGGGGGTTTTTTTCCTTCTTCCTTGAGGAAGAAGAAGATGTTTCACGTCTCATCCAAGATGCTTCATCAATGCACAACTGAGAAAGCTTCCTGGATGAGAAGCGAAATGTCGTAAAATGTCCGAAATGTTGGGGGGAAAAAACAGTCCAATTGCCTTTTTGAAAAAGCACCTTTGAGACAATGATGACCTGGATGACTGAGCATGTCCACAGATAAAGGAGATGTCATGCCATCATCATGCATGCAAATGACATGACCTGTGTACATCTGTCAGAAGTGATCGTATAAGATTAGATTAACAGAGCTGGAAGAGACCCTGTAGGTCATCTAGTCCAACCCCTTGCCCAAACAGGAGACCCTACACCATTTCTGACAAACGGCAGTCCAGTCTCTTCTTGAAAGCCTTCTTATCATCATGGTGAGGCTGCACATTTGCACAATAACTTCATTTTACACAGGTCGTGTTCACGTTAGGATGGTTTGTTATGGACCCTACTAGATGCTCATTTAACTTCCTGACAGTTTTAAGTTCAGCCTGTAAAAAGTAGATTGTGAACCAGCTGCTGCATTATTATTATTTTTTATGCACTTAAAAGATTTTAAACGGACAGGAACTAAAAACAGTTTAAACCCAAGAAAGATGACATATTCATCTTCCAGATGTGGATAGATATCTGACATCCAGCTCTGGGAAGACATGGGCATTTTTTTTTTCTTTTAAGGCAGTGGCCCTTTACATACATATAATTCTATTCCTGCATCATAGTCAGAGATTTTATGGCTCCCTCTGAGCGTTGTATTGTGCAATTCAAGGCCAAATTATATTAGCAGAGTCATCTGGATTTCTAGTGGGAAAGGTTTTCTGGTTTTTAAATCATCCCAATAAAAATGATTAAATCCTTTCGAAAATACTTTTTTATGTACTGTAGATTTTTCTGGCAAGCTCATAATGTCACGATGTGAAGTAATCACGTGGGAAATATAACGAGGGCGTTAGCAGTCCTTATTTACAACAGGGCTCCCCAATGTGATATGTGAGGATTATAGCCTCTGGACTCTTTGAAGTACTTTTCACTCATCCTTGAAAACTGAGCTGGCATGAAATTTACTATCACTCTTGTTGATCTGTGTTGTTTCTGTTCCCAATCACTGCCATCATCTGACTTCTCTTTACAGGGATAGCGCCTAACTGATTTTACCGACCTTGAAGTTGATCCTTGGGTAGTATTGGAATAACAGGGAAAATACCACTTGGATAGCATGCAACTAAGAATTACTAAAACCGGTCTTGGGCTGAGGATGATATGAAGGCATTGTTATGGGGATGCTACAGAGATAATCTTGCATAGTTGTGCCACATTTAGAAGTAAGTGGAGAAAGGACCATAGAATTATGACTTAGTTTTGCCTACGCTGATTAGAAATTCTGGAGATTGTGCTGCTGGTGTAGTTGGAGGGTCCCAGATTAGAAAAGTCTGATTTTGGGATTGAGTTTTCTTTTCCTCAACTCTTCTTCTTCATCATCTTCTTTCGGCTGTTCCCATTAGGGATCACCAAAGTGAATCATCTGTTTCCACCTAACACAGTGGTGGTGGCGAACCTTTTACTTACCGAGTGCCGAAAAGTACACGCTTTGCGTGTGCCATCCGCACCTGCGTGCAGCTCCTCCACATGTGCTGCATGTGCAACAGCACCATCTGCACATGCATGCAGCTTTTGCACGTGCAATGCACGCACGATGCGTGCAGGCACTCAATGCACACATGAGCAATCAAGTGTGCATGCACAGGAGAGCTCTGAAGACTGGCTGGATTTCCTGCTGCAATCGCGCACATCTGCAGCAGAGGCCCGAAGACCATCTGGGTCGCTGCAATTGCGCATGCCTGCATGCGCAATCGCATGTGCATGCTCAGCTGGAGGTAAGTTGGCCGACAGCTTGTGTGCCCAGCAAGATGGCT
>JAEANM010023691.1:0-11312 GCA_017656035.1 Myanophis thanlyinensis
AACAAAACCCACAATTTAAAATCAATTAGTATAAAATTTAAAATTTAGATTTAAAAGTTAATTAACCCTCAGGTATCTAAATAAAATAAATAAATTAAATAAATACATAAATAAATTGTAGTCTGTTATTGTTCTAAGACTTTGCCACAGAGTCCTAGAGTTGCCCTGTTAGAACTGTTTCCTCCAATAGTACTGCTTGGACTCCTTTACTGCTTTCTGCACTTTGTATGTCACAGTTTTGTATGGGATCCTGTCACCTGATGCAAGTCCCACATTATAGGCAGCAGTGCGAGATTTCATAGTGTCATGGATGATCTTGTGTACCTACGGCTTCTCATTGGGAAATGTTCTGATGACTGTTTTTTGAATGGTCTGAAATATGTTAGTTTCCTGATGAATCCTACAACCACTTCCATGTATGTTGTCTGTGCTGCAACAGAACATGTCCCAGTCTGCGTTGCTGAGTGCATCCTGTAAGGCAGCCACTGATTGCTCTGTCTATCATGCAACCACTCTCTCAGTTGGGGGTTCTTGTTTAAGCCTTTGTCTGTATTTAGGCATGAGGAGGATGGCAGCATGGTCAGATTTCCCAAATGGGGGGGGGCAGGTTGTGCTTTGAAGCCATTTTTCATTGTGGTGTAGCAGTAATCTAGTGTCCTTTTACCCCTGGTGGGGCAGGTGATATGCTGGTGAAAATTTGTCACTGTATGTTTCAGGTTGGCACTATTGAAGTCTCCTGCCACAACAAGCACTGCATCCCAATGCTGTGACTGGTGTGTGAAGGCCTCGTGGATTTCTTTTAGGGCAATGTTCATATCTGCCTGGGGAGGAATATATACGGTACTATGATCAATGTGAACTCTCAAGTTAGGTAGAAGTGGTGGCATTTGATGGTCAAGAGTTCCAGATTGGGTGTGCAGGAGCATGTGAGGGGAACAGTGCTCATGCTGCTGCACCAGTTGTTGTTCACCATTAAGTACATGCCACCTCTTCTTGACTTGCCTGATTCTGATATTCTGTCCATGCAATGGACCGAGAAGAACTTGGCAGGCTGGATAGCATGGTCTGGCACCATTGGGTTCAGCCACATCTCGGTGAAACAGAGGAGGTTTCAGTCTCAAATGTCTCTCCAGAATTTTACCCTGGCCCCGAGAACTCCAGACTATGGGCACAGTTACCCTACAATACTGCATTCTAACCACTGCACCACATTAGAAAACCCAACTGCAAAAAAATAATTTACAAAATAATAAACAGAAAAATGAAATATAAAGTGAACCTCCCTGGGAAGTTTTCGTGTTCTCCAGATTGGAACACTATAATTTATTAGACAGAATACTGCTTTTGAAAATAATCAAGTATAGACAAAAAGTTGTTGTCTATGGGCCAGTCTAGAGTTATGTTATTTCTTTTACTAATTGCATTTTGTATTTATCTTTGTACTTAATTAACTACATGGCTATCAACTTTGTACCAGAGTTTAAATTCAAAGTCCTTCCTTCCTTAAATATCAAGAGAGTTTAGTCCATCTAAGTTCTAATTTGGTGAAATAAGAGCAGAGAAGCTTCTATGCCCATTTTGTGAAAAGTGAGTGACTATGAGAAGGAGAACCTTCTTAATAATGTGCTCCAGTTCTGGACCATTTCTCCCTGCAATACCTCTTTGGTGTGAGAATTGATTGATTACATGTCATCAAGTTGTTTTCAACTCTTAGTGATCATTTTGGCATGTGCTTTGATGTTATTTCAGCACCAAGCATTTCATTTTCCCAGATTTTAAATTCTCTGTATATTACTTTGGGTACCTTGCTTAATAGTTTTATTGTGTTTTTTTTTTCTAATTTCCTTTCTATTCATTGTTAATATACTGGATCTTTTTAACATTTTAACAGTTTTAACATTGAAACTTTTGGATCAATTGAAAGCATTGTGCCTTGGGGCATTTTTTAGTGATTTCAGTCCCTCTGTCAGACTATGTGAAAAATGTGGTGGCTGTTGCTACCTACATGTCACAATGAGCAGCTTAAAGAAAAGAAAAAGAAAAAAATGCATTCAAACCCCCTCCCCCAAACCTAAAGATGGTATTGGCCAACAAGAAATTGAATTTAGTTTTATCCTGCTTGGAATTATATCCTGTCTACATTTTTATCCTTGGATGTCACTGAAGATGGTGAGGAATGTGTTCACACAATTCTGTCTAGACTCTAGAATGTCAATTGTATATAGTTCTGGTCAGTTGGATTTGCTAATAATTACTCCTACTTTGGCTACAGATACATTTTGACTAATATAAAAATATGGCAGGCAGCTAACTACTGCAAGATATCAAAGTCATGTGAAATCTGCATGGAAAAACCTGCAATCATTTTCCTTTTTTTTCCTGTCCAGAATTTAAGAAGCTGGTGTTAACCTTTAAAGCTCTAAAATGGTTTAGCTTCTGACTTTCTGATTCTGGCATCTGCTTAAAGATTAAAATCAGCTGAAGCTGCTTTGGCCTAATACACAAAATGATCCTTCCCCTTTCGTTGTTTCAAGCAATGAAATGCACTTTCTACAAAATTGTCTTTGCCTCCCACTCTTTGTGTTTTGAAAAGTAGGCAAGATGCATTTCTTTCATTAGCATTATTAATATTTTTAAAGCTTTGCTTTGTATTTTATTTTGTCAGCTACTTTGAACAAAAATGATAAACAATTAATAAATAACCAAAATAAACAGAAATAACAGTGAAGTTCTGAATGGCTTTAGATGTTTTCAGGTTACTTTCTTTTCCAGAACTTAAAAATAAAGGAAGAATAAGTCTACATTTTACTGGGACCAGAAATAAGGAATATATGACTGAAGATTCATCTTATTGAAATGAGGGGAAAGAAAAAAAAACATACATCAAAATAACTATAGAACATGTTTCAGGATATTTATACAACTTTCTGTCTCTGCATCCATCATCCACATTTTGTGAAAACTGCTAGAGTTATAAAGCGTTATGGCAGAACAATGTTTCTTTAAAAAAACAACAACCCTATATTATTTGTTTTAAAAAATAAAATATAAAAGGAAAAAGGATGGGAAAGGAAATCAAAAGTGGGAAAAATTAAAAAGAAAGAAAAGAAAAACAACAAGAAGAAAAGTAGTAAAGAAGAAGAGGGGAACAGGATATATAATGTAGGGTACACTATTTCTACAATTTAACACAAATTACTGATTTAATTATAAAATACTTATTCATCATTATCAGTCAAGATTATAAAAATATTTTTTATTTTAAAAATAAACCTAAACAACTCTTAACAAAATAAGTCAGTTTCATTATCCCCATCAACTCATTTTTCAGAATCTGGTACAAAAATCAATAACCCTTTGGACAAGATATAATTCAATCCTCAGCCTCTAGAAATTAAAAGTTACATCTTCCTATTTGATCTGTGAAATATTTTTTTGTCTGTTTTACAGCTGGCAAAACAAAATTCTTCTTTCTTTCCCTCAAACTTTAAGTATAGATTTCTTTTAAAACAGTTATGTTTAGGTTTTAAGCTTTTAATCTTAAACAGAAAGATCATAATTAACTTGTTCCTTTATTTTTTTTCTTTTCATAAAACACCAAGTCACTTAAAAAATAAGGTATATTTATAGAATGTCCTTTTTTATCTATATCTTTTATGTGTTTGTAATTCACATTAACTATATCCAATTTATTATTCAATATTGTTTCAATAATTTTCCAATTTTCTCAAATTTAGTTTCTAAGTATTGTAATGATTTTTTACATAGAGCTCCATATTCAGGATTGTGCCACTTTCTTTTTGCCATCATATTGAATAGCACATACAGGGATATAGTCATGTCCAACAAACAGCAGCCCACACCATTGCCTACATCACCTTCCACTTTAATACAGATAGCTAGCACCCGTGTGGAAGGCAGAAGCAAAACTGCAAGACACAATAAATGCAGACATGAAAATTGACCAGTTCAACTTGTAATTAATCATGCAAGATGGCTTTCATTTATCCAAAAAGCAGCCTCTGCACATGAGGGAATAATGTTAGGAAAATGATGATGAGGAAGAGGAGGAGGAGGAGGAGGAGGAGGATATTGAATAGCACAATCCTGATGGTGGAACAGAATAATTGCAGTTTATCATTTCTCAGAAAAAACAGGGAAGAATCCAAACAGAAAGTGCTTCTCCAATTATATTTGTTGATAAATCCAAACCAATCAGCACAGAGCTAAGTAAAAGCAAGATAGCATCCCCATGAAAGATTAAAATTAGAGGGGGGGGGGAAATTGTGGTCTGGAATATCCAAATACCAAATCAATTTTTTTAATTACAAAATAGCTCCTGAAATATTGAAAGGAAATACCTCTTCAACTTAAAAAATAGTAAGTTATATAAAGTTTTAAGAAATGGGAATATCAGATCAAGTGTCCATTTGTCCCGGCCACATGAAACAACTATTGAACAATGGAAACCTCACTTCCCAACTGATCATTCATTATGAACTAATAATAATAATAATCCCACTCTTTCATGACCCTCTCACAAGTGTCAGCTATCTGGAAAACACATGTGTCAATTTCTTGGATTCTCCTCACAGATAATTCTTCAGGTTCTATTAACATTTCCTGGCCCCCAAACAAAACTGAATATAGGCTGCCACTTCATTAGAGGCCCTTCATCTGCCATTTCTCCACTGGAAGCCTGAACAAGCAATATTCTGAAGCTAGAACAGTTAACTTAGACAACACTATGTAGAGGTAGAGCTTTTTGCTCCACCAGCTATATCTGAATCATCAGAAATTCTCTTATCTGGTCTGAAATACTGTATAGAAGTAATTCAGTGCAGCTCAGTTCCGGTTCCAGGAAATTGTTTTGGGGAAAAAGATAGCTCTTACCTTGCCTTTATCAAGCATGGAAAAATAAACTCCTAAACAACTTTACTATTTTATCTGTTGTGAGATGAAAATGGTAGGAAATTGGATAACATACTTTAATGTTTACCAAAATGAGTGTAGGTGATTTTGTTTTACACTCTTTTAAAATCAATACTTTGTTTGATTTTTAACCAAAACAAAGAATGAGATTTAAAGGGGAAAGGCTGTTGATATACAGAACTAATACATCCAATTTCACAGAAAACAATATTTGAGTTAGCAGTGGAGAAAGAATATAATGAAATGTGTGTTCAGAATTGCTTCTGTGATACAGAATATCCCTGGTACATTTTAGCCAGTTAACTTCAGGTGAGTTGCACAGGAAAAAAGGGATGTGTGTAAGAAATAATACCGTTCCTGAATGTGATACAGCTGATTGTCAAGGGTTGTGTAAATATAAAAAGTATAAAAGCAATTATATATTTTCCATAAAATAAAGCTATTGTCAAGCCAATCGGTTGATTAAGACACATCCCAAAATATCATTATGCAGCTGTTCAAGATTGTTTCACCTGGGAAACAAGGGGAAAACAATAAACACTAAAAATCAAGACTTTTTCTCATGCCTAGCATCAAAGATGGTATAAAAGAAATAAATGATTATGAACATATGACAGAGCTAATTCTGTTTGTGGGACCAATGGTAGTATGATTTTAAAAATAATACAATCCGATCTGGGTCAGTTACTGGGACCAGAGATTTTGTCTTCTGAGCCTTCAGACTCATACTGGAGCTCATCTTCAGAGAACTTACGCCAATGCTCTTTACATGGGGCTTCCCTTGAAGAGCATCTGGAGGCAGCAGTTAGTACAGAATGCAGCCGCATTACACCTTTCCTGCATGAGCTGCACTGGCTTCCTGTAGCCTTTCAGGTGCAATTCAAGGTGTTAGTGCTTACCTTTAAAGTGCTCCATGGCTTAGGACCCGGGTTCTTACAGGAACACCTGTTGCCACCGTCAGCCTCCAACCGACCGGTGTGTTCCCACAGGGCAGGCCTCCTTGATGTTCCACTGTCGGGACGTTGCTGTCTGACAGCCCCGAGGGTACGAGCCTTCTCTGTGGCGGCGCCCTCCCTGTGGAATGAACTCCCCCCCAGAGATCTGAACCATTGCGGACCTCTGGGCCTTCCGACGCACCCTAAAAACTATTCCAACAATCCGGCCTGGCCTGACATGTGGGTTTTTTTAAAAATTTTAAATTTTGAATCCGATGCTAAATTTTTAATTCAAATTTTAAAGTTTAAATTTTAATTGTTTAAATTTTTTACAATTTGTCAGCCTTAATGTAATTAATTTTAACAGGTTCTGTATTGTTTTTTATTGCTCATGTGTTTTATTTTGGCTGTACACTGCCCCGAGTCCCTTGGGAGATGGGGCGATATATAAATCCTGAAATTAAATTAACTTCTCTCTAGCAGATTGTATGTTGTTTTGTGTGTGACATTTACAGTGCCTAGTGTAAGTGGCTTTTTAGATGTTGATTGGCTGGCTTTTAAGTCATTAGTTGTCATTTGTTTTTGCTGCCCAGTCCTCGCCTTCTAAGTACTTGATAAGTTGGTAGTAAATCAGGACTCCTGTTGACTGATGAGGAGCCTGTTTCCCAGGCTTCAATCACTTCCCTGGCTCTTTTTGTGCCTGCTCATCTAACAATCTTAGTAGCTGCAAAGATGAATGTGTGTCCTTGTAATAGTGTGTTTAAAATAACAAGACTTTAAGAATCATTTAAGTGCAGACCTTTTACCTATTAACAGAGTTGGAAGGGACCTTGTAGATCATATAGTCCAACCCCCTCACCCAAGCAGGAGACTTTACACCATTTCTGACAAATGACAGTCCAACCTCTTCTTGAAAGCTTCCAGTGATGAAGCTCCCACAACTTCAGAAGACAAGCTGTTCTATTGGTTGATTGTTCTCACTGGCAGAAAATTTCTCCTTACTTCTAGGTTGAATCTCTCCTTGATCAGCTTCCATCCATTATTCCTTGTCAGGCCGTTGGGTGCCTTGGAAAATATTTTGACCTCCTCCTCTTTATGGTAGGCCCTTAAATACTGGAATGCTGCTATCATATCTCCCCTGGTCCTTCTCTTCACTAGACTAGCCATACCGAGTACTTGCAACCATTCATTGTATGTTTTAGCCTCCAGTTTTCTTGGTTGCTCTTCTCTGCACTTTTTTCTAGAATCTCAATATTTTTTATAGTGTGGTGACCAAAACTAAATGCAGTATTCTAGGTGTGGTCTTACTAAGGCTTTATAGAGTGGTGTTAGTACCTCACTTGATCTTGATTGTATCCCTCTGTTAATGCAATTTATGATTGCATTGGTTTTTTTTGGCTGCTGCCACACTGTGCTGGCTCATATTTAATTGGTTGTTCACTAAGACTCACAGTTGCTGCTATTAAGCCTGGTTTTACCCAGTCTATATGTATACTTTTGGTTTTTCTTGCCTAAGACTTTACTTTTCTCTACATTAAATTCCATCTTGTTAGATAGGGTCCAGTATTCAAGTCTGTCAAGATCCATCTGGATCTTGAGCCTATCATCTCAAATTTAGTATCATCCACCAATCTGGTAAATTCCCCTTCTATTCCCTCATCTAAGTCATTTATGAAGATATTGAAGAATACTGTGCCTAAGATGGAAACTTGTGGTACCCCTCTGCTTACTTACCTCCATGTAGACATAGACCCATTAGGGACTTGTTGATACTGAATGTAATACTTGCCTTTTAGCCTATCCGCACCATCACATTTTATGTCAGCAATACTTTGTGACTGAGGCTGTTGCTGTTACAGCACAATTTCAGTGTATTATAAATTTGAAACAACAAATCAGGGCCTGATCTTTGTGGAAGTTTTGATTCATAACAAAAAAGATCAGAGTTGTCCATTTTTTTTTCTTTTTTAAGCGTAATCTAGCTTATTCTGTAGGTATTGCTGCTGTGTATAATGTAATATATGTGTTCTTTTTTTTCTTTACAGGAAATATTCAAATGTTTAAAAAGATTTAAAAGAAATTGGATCAGGGAAATTAGTATAAAATCCTAATGAGTTTTGAGGGATCTCTGGGAATCTTTGTATGCTTTCACATCTAAGAATAGTGAATGGTATTTCATTTATTTAATAAAATTGATGCAAAAGTGGAAATGGCTCAAAGAAGGCTGAACATTATATGTCATCTTCCCTTACCAACCATTAATTCAGTGACTGATTATTGTTGAATAAGAAGACTTATGACTGGCCCTAGAAAATATAGTCTTTGGAATGTTCTCATGGTCATGTGACCTAAATGTGGTGCTTGGCAACCAGCACTTATTGTATTTACAATGATTGTACTACAGAGAAACAAGAAGCCCAAGGCTAAAATTTAACATTAATTCATACCAGGATTATTTGTATTCCAGCTGTTCTTAAGTTTCTAATAAGTTTTTTTTAATTAAACTAAACGTTAAGGTCATTAAAAGTGTACACACATGCATAGATAAATTAGTCAAGTTCTTGCCAGTACAGTTAACAATTTAGTAGAAGAAAGAAAACAAGTAATAGATGAGAGGGACTCAAAGAAACTCTAGAATGGAAAAAAAAATAACAAGAAAAATGCTTCTAATGCAGATTGCTCTAAAAGTAATAAGGTTGTTGAAGATCTTTCCTTTTCATTCTGCTCTTCAGTTGGAAAAACCAGGTTTGGAAACTGGTACTGTACTGATAACCAGCTAAAGAAGCAGCACAATCTCCATTCAATCACATTTTTCTAACAGACAGAAATACAAATCTGAATTTACAACTATATTTGTCAATACAGTAGCAAAATACAGGCATGTTGACCATTAATGAATGCACCAATCCAACCTTTTTAATGCTTTGATTTATGAAAGAATTAACCTAATCAATGAAGGATTTTCATTTAATTAAAATTAATGAACACTTTAAATGGTTAATCTGTGTTAGGGACTGTTCTTGAATTCAGAATTAGTCTGAGATGGTACGTGATAGCTATAAATTAGATATGTCATTAAAAATGAAGGCTCTCTTTGTTTAACTGAGGAAAACTTTGTAAGATGAAAGTATATGAACCAAGATTATGTTAACTAGGAATTTGTTTCTGATTGCTTTGTATATCTCAATAGGATATTTGAACCGTAAACAATCACAAATAATTATATCTTGAAGGCCACATTCTTGTATTTAATAGGCTATACTAAAATTGGCTTAAAAATGGAGGTAAATAATTATGACCTGAATAATACTTTGTAAGTTGTATGTCCTGGACATATTGATGAAATTTAATCAGCAATAATGAATCAATATTTGTGGATCTATTAAGATGACTCACTCTCAGAAGCTTTGAAAATTTTGAATGGAGAGAAGCTCTTTTAGTTTTGATCATATGTCTGCCAAAACCTTGTTTTCATGTGATCTGTTGAGATGGAAAAAAGTAATCATGGTAATGGTTTTCCTAGTATCTTCTATAGTGTGATAATATTTCATCTTCATGGTTTTCCAAACAGCTGCAGTATAGACTATGAAATAAATAAGCTTATTATTGACTTGCAATGTCACAAATTATGTAGACATTTTGACCTGGACAGCATATTGTTCTGTTCACAACAGATTGTGAAATGAAGGATAACAAATCATATCTACATTTTAATTATAACTACAACCAATCCAGAAGTTGTTTGTGTGCCTGAGTTAATGGTGGAGTCAATGAATTGTTAAGATTGGAATGCATAGATTGTTTAAAAAGATCAGCTGCTATTGAAGGCTTGCATGAGAGTTGTGAAGCAGTTTGACAAATTAGAGGTGACAAATGCCTCTTTCCAAGAGGAGGGTAGTGCTGATTATCTTGAAGGAAACAGCAGAATATTTCTAAATCTAGCCCAGTTGTGGCAAGCCTATGGCATGCATGCCAGAGGTGGCACACAGAGCCCTTTCTGTGGGCATGCACACCATCATCCCAGCTCAGCTCCACCACATTTCTCCATTGCATTTCTCACTGTCATTTGCAGGGAAACAGAAGTTTCCTTGCAAACAATGAAACAGAAGCTCACAAAAGAAAAAGCTGCTGCAGAGCTGCTAGTGTTGTGATGTCCCACCTCCCACCGGCCAGCTGGTCTTTGGACCTCTGCCACACATGCATATGTGCACACACGAGAGACTTGCAGTTTGGGCACTTGGTCTCTAAAAGCTTCGCCATCACTGGCCTAGCCCTAGCCCTAGCCCTAGCCCTAGATAACAACAAGACCTAGCAATGGCTAAAAGCAGCACAATTGAGGGAAAAGACAGAGGAGTTAATTTTGGCTGCATAAGACCAAGGCTTAAGAACAAATATATGCAAACCCAGAATTGAGAAGAGAACAAACACAGTTAATGCCACCTCTGCAAATAACCTAAAGATATGGTGGATACCTAGGTACTTCTGGAGGAAATATATCCCAGAGAGCGGGGTCTATGAAATGTATCTCACATGAGAAATTCTCAAAAGGCTTTCCCTAGAGGCTCATACCAGATGAAAAGATGCTACTTGTTGTGTATATCTTCTAGATCAGGGATGTCAAACTGGTGGTCTGCTGGCTGGATGCATCACATGCAGGCCACGGCCACTCCAGTTCTATGAGTGGGAAAAATGTCATGAAATGTCATGTGATGGCAATGTGACATGGCAAATTTGATTCATGTGTTCTAGACAGCTGAATCCAGAACTAATACAAAGTAATTCTAGTCAGCTATGGCTAATTCTAATTAAGTCTGATTCTAATTCTAATTCCTGTACTATAACTAAATGAGTATGTTATTAATATAGGCACTTTAAAACTAGTGACTTTTCATTTTTAAGGCCAATTCGATATATTGCTATCTATTTTTCAAGTCGTAAATACTATGTAGCCCAAGTACATGGAGGCATGCTCCAATATGAGCAGAAATATCATAAATTCCCTATAGATCATAAGGGTGATCCTAATCTTCAAAAATTCAGTCATCATAGTTGTTGATATTCAGGTTGACAGTGGAATCTGTCTAAGAGCCACAGATGCTGTAATATATAGGCCCCAAATTTGGGACCCTATTTGGAGCTGATGGTTTTGGGATAGTGAATGATTGTTGGGCTTTTAGGAGGCTGCTGGATATATTATTTTCCACACATGTCAACTTTAAGACTTCAACTCCCAAAATTTCCCAGCCAGCATGGCTACCTGAATAAGTCCACTTCTGGGAGTTGAAGTCCACAAGTCTTAAAGTTGTCAAGTTTGGAGACCCCTATATAATTTAACCATATTTTATTTCTTAGCATCACGTTATTATTATTAATGCCACCACTTGCCTCCTAGATCCTTGTCCCTCCTGGCTAGTTTCGGCTGCCCGGGAGGTGACACAGGGCTGG
>JAEANM010023692.1:0-11312 GCA_017656035.1 Myanophis thanlyinensis
TTTCTCTCTCTCTCTCTCTCTCTCTCTCTCTCCCCACCCCCGCCTCCGTTACTGCCTCCTTGGCCGCCGCGAAGCTAACGTTCCTCCCGCATAGAGATTTTAGACTACCCTTCTCTCATTGGCCACTTCCCTCCCATCACGCGCATCTAGTCCACGCCCCCTCGGGTCTGTTCTCTTTTGGAGGCAGCGAGCGCCAAGGCCTTCGCGTCCCTTCCCATCTCGCGCGCGCCCTGGTTTCTCTACAGTTCCTTAGCTCGCATTACTTCCTTCCTTCCCTATCGGCCGGGCTTTCGGGCGCGCGGGGAGAGCGAGTCTGCGCGCGCCGTTTCTCCCTCTTCCACCCCACCCACCACAAAAAAAAAAAACAAAACCCCGCGTTCTGTCAACGTCTCGCCCGGCTTCCAGTCTTCTGGCTGCTCCGGTTAAGCGGCGGTGGGTTCCTGCTTCCGTCTTCTCGTCAGCCCCCCCCCCCCGCCTTCCCCACCTCTCGCTTACTCCTCCCCCGCTTCCATCGCCTTCTCCCTTCGCGCGTCGCCTCCCCGCTTCTCCTCCTCCTCCTCCTCCTCCATCGGAGACCCCGGCACTGCGGGAGCTTCGGCCGGCGCGGAGACCCCCCCCCCTCAAAAAACCGAGGTTGCCGACGCAGGATTTAGGTAAGGCGAGGCCGTTGTGAGGGCTCCGACAAGGGGCTGGGTGGAGGGGGGGTGGAAGATTTCTGAAACTTGAGAGGATGCTCCGTTTGGGGCTGAGGCGGCTTTCGCTCGCTTCGACCCGGTTCTTCGTGGTGGGCCTGGCGTAGAAGCAGCGGTTATTCAAGGCGCCGGCTCTCGTGTGTGTGTGTGTGTGTGGTGATGAGGGGTTGTGTCTTGTCAGCGAAAGGCAGGGTAGGCGAGAGGATGTGCGGGCTCCGCCAAGGCTGCCGGGCTCTCCCGGGGCAGGATTCTCAGGGGAGGAGGGTTGTCAGCCCAGCCAGGGCCTGGCTTCCCTTGAGAAGAAGGCAAGGAGGGCGCTTGAGGCCAGAGAGATAAGGTAGGTAGGTAGGTAGGTAGATGACTCGCTGCGGTTGCTATGTGGGCGCTGAATCCCGGAAAGCGGCTGCACCGGGAAGCCGTTGCCCCAGAGGAAGAAAAGACTCGGCGGGTGTGAGCCGAAGGTCTTCCACCATCAAATCCGTAGAGGGAGAGTCGCGTCGAGCTCCGGGGAAGAAAAAAAAAAGTGGGGGGGAGGGGGGGAAAGCGGAAACCATCGGCTGCCGGTGTGCCAGCTGCGGGTGCGTGTCTGGCGAGGGCAATGCGCGCGGCGGAGGGATGGGAAGGGAGGCCGAAAAAGTGCCTTTAAAAAGAAAAGCTCTTCTTGCCCCCTTTTCTGATTTCTTCTCTCCCAGCGACCCTGGGGGGGAGGGGGGGGGGAAAGAAAGAAAGAAAGAAAGAAAGAAAAATCCTAAATTGGGAAATGCACCTGGAGACTAGCGAAAGTGAAATGTGTACGGTTCAGAAGGGCGGGATAAGGGATCGTTGGATGCCCGGATTTTCTTTTTTCGTGATTCCTATGAAGAAACTACATTGAGTTCGTCAATGTCCATGGAGATTAATTGTCGATGTATCTGTTTTATTCAGTGTTCTTCTATCTACCTCGCTAGATGTTTTTGTGCTTTGTGTAGTTACATCTGTTTGACTTGGGTATCTTTTACTTTGGATATCTTTTACTGTCTAATACTTTGAGTTGAAATCGTGCTATCTGAAAAGCGAATCTCTAACACACTGAATTGATTTTCAATAAAACCTGCTGCTATGCATTTTAAACATAAGAGGAGGTTGGGGTTTTTTTTTTTTTTTGCAGTGGTGGGAATCGTGGCATGAAAATATTGAAGAATCATAAGTATCACATTACAAGGCCAAGTCTTTTTTTAGGGCCACTGATTCAAAAAGTTTTCAAAACCAATATTGTCTACTGATCTCAAGGCAGCAGTTCAGAAGTAAATAAGAAAGTGTACACTTTCTGTAATTCACTTTGGGCCTTAAGTCTGCAAATATTTACGTGCAAAACTTGACAATTGATAGTTTGGGAGTAGTTCTTTTCAATTGAATTAACTACACTAAAACAAATTGATAATATATGTCTGAGGAGCAGTTTGCAAATGTTTATAATTCTGTTTATATTAATATCTGTAAATTTTGGTTTGGGAATATGTTTTTTAATTTAAATTGTTTAATGATGCCTATTAATGTTAATAACAATTATTGGTATTTCTTTTAGAAATTAATAATTTTATGTCTTATATATTCATGTTTTTAAAAATATATTCAGACTTCAGCAGCTTGTATATATAAACTAAAAGGATGGCAATTAATCTTGAAAGAATATGCCTTCAAGGCTATTGGCCATGTATTTCCAAAATTACATTGATTATAAAAATAATATATTTTAAATTTATTAGTAGATAGTTACAGATCATTTCTATAGTTGCTGATAAAAGAGATCTTAGAACTTTATAAGAAGAAACTGATATCCATTAATTTAGTATATGATATAGTTTAACATCAAATAACCATTTTGTTTATGTATGCTCAAATCTATTTTAATTTCATATTTGAATTCTGCAGATATATATATATATACACACTTGAATACTGTAATGCCAAAATAAAATCTCCTTTCCCTCTTTCAGATGTAATTTTCATTGATTTCTCTGGAATTTATGTCCAGGTAAGTGTATACAGGACTGCAGATTTAATGTATTTATTTGGAATATTTATACCATCCATTCCCTTGAGTCTTCTAAACTAGAGTAAGATGGAGTTTTATTTCAAGTTCAATGTAAAATACTATATAATAAATTATTACAGTGTTTATTTTAAGAGACTGTTGCTTAAGCTACAGTACATAGTAAAATATATGTAAAGTGAGTTTTTATTAACGTTGGTCAATAGCCATTTAGGCTGGCAGAAAAAAGATGACACAAACTGATCAAAATACCCTTTGACAGTATAGGACTGCTATAAGATTGCAAGGCAGCTTATTAATGTACATACATTTGAATGTAACAAGTGTTTTTCCAGTTTGAAACAAGTTGTTTACTATTAGAATAAACATGAATGTCAGAGTACATTCACTGTTTTAGAGATAAGGATAATATAAATGATTTCCTTTTTAAAGAAATACATTACTTTTTGAGACTGAAATCATTTTAAGATTTGAAAGAAAATGTAGATTTGTGGCTACTGTGGTATTTATAATGAAAAAAGTAATTACAGTGTTAAGTTGGTCTGGAGGGGGAGCTAGTGCCAAAGCAAAAGAAAATTCAGATTTATGCTTCTGTCTTTAAAACATAAATTTCTAGAAAGAATAGAAAGCTTTATGATTGTGTTATATTGTTATAAAAATGTTTGATGGGGAAGAAACCCTATGCAGCTTATAACAATAATTGATATTATTATATTTAGTGCCCATTAACAATAAGTGCATTATTAAATAAAGACTTTGCATACAGTGTATTGCACAATTAAATAATAAACTGATAACATGAACTTAGAATATATGACCAAAATCGACTTGGGTACTTGACTATAGTGAAATTTACTTTTTATTGAACATGCAACTTAAACCATTTCCTGGTTAACTGACTCTACATCTAAAGTATATGATTTCCTAAAATACATGATTTCCAAGGATGCAATTCATTAGAAAGTAGTCATTTAAAAAAATTCTTCCAGATGCCAGGAAAGGAGGTTAGCAAAATATTACTGTCTACCCTTCGGTTTTATTTCTCTTTGGAGCAAATGTAACAATTTATGGTGATGTGATTAGGATCAGCATCAGTGTAATAGAGAAATTGGGTGGTGTGTGTGTGGGGGTAGGGGGGCTTATGTACTTCCATTCTGTATGCTTTTATATTTCCCCTTGTGGCTGCAGGTTGGAGAGGAGAATCAAAAAGTGATAGCATTCCTAAAGAAAGCTCTTTTTTGTGTTGTTTTTTTTCCCTATGGTTTTATCTCAAATTTGAAGGGACAGTTTCTATGACTTCATCTTAAATTTGGAGGAATACTTGTTTGGAGAGCACACTTGATTTTGAGAATCAATTTTGTCCTAACCACCTGAATTGTTATAAATTAAAATTTGACCCTAATGGTTAGCTACTGGAATCACTTGACTAGGTTAAAGGTTTTTGACTTCCTCACATGGTTAACTTTGTTCTGTGAACAGGGTCATCAGTTAGCATGTTGGAAGATGCAGAAATTGGTTCTTAAAAAGAGGCCAAACTTTAGGTCTGAGTTAATATTGCTCATTACTTGTTTTATTTCAATTTTCATTCAGCTAGCTTCTTGAATTTAGTTGGGTTTCTTGAATTTAGACTCAATATTCCTTATAGCTGTTTACTAAAAGACAGATTATTGAGTTTGCATAATGGCATTTTTTGTATTAATGATTTGCTTAATTTGGTTTATTGTTTGTTTAAAGAGTTCTAAATATTTATTGTACTGGCATCTTGGTTTTTGAAAAGTGAATATGAGGTACAATGTAGGGTTGAAAATAATTATTTACAGAAGGCATTAGTGAAGAAGTATTGACATAAGCCGTGACTGTTGCTATGAATTCTGACTCCCATGAGTTGCATTAGTGAATGCTAGGATATCCCTATCTGCTGAATTTTGAAAATGGTTTTTAAAAATCTGAACTAATTTTTAAAAAACAAAAGTTAAGTTCTCAAAAATGTCTAACTTAACCCATCCCAATAAGCCACTGGTTTATCTTAATCATGTTTTTTTAAAAAACAAAAACATAGAGGCTTGGTTTATATCATCTGATGCTGTAAACAAGCCATAATATTTGGAATCGAGTATAATTCTGAGCCAATTAAAACTTGTATCTAGTTAAGGAAACTTTCAATGTCTTCTCTCTTAAGAAATGTCTTGTTAATTAGTTTTTCAGCTAAGTAGACACCTTTATTTGTATTTCCTTAAAGGAGATTGTTCTGGGATTGTATTATAGCTGTGGATTCTAGGTTTAGTTTAGATAGTGTAAAGGTTAAGTTCCAGTAAAGGAGAATATCTGTAGCTCAGGGTTGAATTCAGGGTTGTCCTTGGTACTTTTGAGATTAAGCTGCTGGCCTAGAAATCGGGAGACTGAATTTTAATCCTTCTTTAGGCATGAAAGCCAGCTTGGTGACTTTGGTCAGTCACTTTTTCTCAGCTCAACTCACCTCACAGTATTGTTGTAGGAAAAATAGGAGAGGAAGGAATATTATATATGTTCTCCACTTTGAGTTATTTATAAAGTAATAAAGATGGGATAAAAAAACTTTTAAAAAGATGCAATTGTAGGTTCTATGAGAGTATATCTACATGGTCTGGACCACTGCTTTGCCTTTAAATCCAAAGTGCTGCACAATCCTTATAGTTAAACAGTCTTATTTTTAGTGTGCTCCACATATGGAAGCTGTCCAATCTGAATAAAATTAACAAGTTAAAATTATACAAAAGCAATATCAATATACATCATGATGCATATGCAATTACAATAAAATAATGTACACTATAACATAACTATAAAACACTAAACTTATAAATCTGATTTATCTGGCATCTAAATTTACTACTAACATTTACAACAAAGTAGTCTTACCATTTAACTTTACTAATTGCCATTCTCAACATATTCTTACAACCTTTTCTATTAGTTAGTTTATTAAATAAGTTTAAAAATATTTCATAATATTTGAAGTTATTTGTTCTTATGCTGTCTTCAAAGTAGTTAAATTAACCCTCATACTTCTGCTTACTTATTTTATGCAAGGATAAGGTAAATTACAGGATTATACCTTTACAGTTCCTTCTTTTTAACCATGACTGAAGCTGATTGGAATTGAAGTCAAAAACATGTAGAGGTCATCAGATGTGCATAGAGTTTTGGCTACTTTCTGTGAACAAGTCAGTAAAAATAACTTAAAGGTTCCAATAACAATAATGTATGGTTCCAATTTATTAGGAAAGTGTCAAACCTGAATTCTTCAGTTCAAGAGGAATCTAAACAAAGCACTTATAGTTCCAACTGGCTTTGTTTAACTTGTGCTGATAAGAGGACTTAAACCCAAATACTTTACAATTCTGGTTTACCATTTAATCCCCAGTTTTTCATTATGTAACATGTTCTTAAATGAATGTTACTTTACTTTAGATACAATACTTTTCTAGGCTCTCATTTTCTTTGCTATCTCTTTTATGCCAAATATAAAATTATGTACCAAATACAGTATTTATTACAAATAATAAAAAAGCTTAAAAAATTCAACCTTGAAAACAATTGGACAGGTTTTAGTCATTATTTACCAAGAAAAAATAGCTATGAAACTGTATAATGTATATACTTTTCCTCACTCCACAATGCTAGCACACATTAGTAATCCATATAACCATCTGCCACATTAAAAAGTGGGGAACTATTTCCATCTGTTAAAGAACTTTGGGAGTAATGTTAAAAAAAAGTGCAATATCAATATAATGTAAAAACTTACCCCATAAGTTAACCAATTTAAAATGAAATAGTTAATATTTCTGCAAAAAGACATGTGGATACTGGTTTATTGTTCAACATTTATTCACTTGGAACACCTGAGCATGCCAAATATTCTGAAATCATAATAATTGTTGTGAGTGTTTTGAAATTTTGTTCTAAGTTCAGGACTAAAGAGGAAGCTTCATTACATATTCTAAATCTTTTGATGTCTATGATTGTGCCCAATCCCCCCTCAATCCCCTCCCCCTCCCCCCTCCCCCCAAATCTTCAGACTCTATGATCTAGAAAGTGTATTATCCAATAAATAGATCCATATTCCATCTATCATCCTGCTTTGAGGTAATTGAAGAGCAGAGATGAGAATGATAGAGAAACAATTAAGGCAACCATGTCATTTAGCAGTCAACTGACAATAATTGAATCCAGCTGACTACAATTAGTCCTCAGGTTACAATGGCAAGTGGGGCTAGGATTGCAATTGCTAAATAATGTGGTCAAATCAGATCCCTTTATTACAATCTTTGACCAGCCTTTATAATGAAAAATAGAAATAGTTTGGTAGAATAATTTGTTATTGGGAAAAGAAAAGAAAAAAAGGACAATAAAATGACATATCTAATTAGGTTTTATGCAGTTGTATAACTAAGTGAAGATATTTGACCACCTGATGTATAGGATTAGCCTTCCTTAAAAAGTAATAAACATAAAATTTAACAGTGTGGCCCTCATATTTGAAAATCATTGGGGAGATCAATGCATATTTTGGGGCATCGTAAAAAGATCACCATATGAGGATGTGTACAAGGGTTTCTACCATCCTGGAATACAAGGGCAAAGTCTCTGCAAATAAGGAATCCCATGGAATCTTCCCACCAGTACAGCTGATAGGAGGAGATCAAAGTCAGCTCTGGAAATGCCTATATTTGCTTAGATTTACATTATGTAGATACCCTACTGTAGAGGACTTGCGGCTAACGTTTAGCAATAGAATTCAATGGAGGTAATAACATTTTGATGATCAATGTCCCTGATTTTCTCTTACTTTTGATTTGGCCTTCTCCAGAGTTAATTGACATATTCAGGAGAGATGCAAAGATTGCAAAGTTCTGCCACACAGACACAGTACCAATGAAATTGATAGATGACAACAGCAGAGGAATCAGGCGTATGGGATCAAACATGATTCTAAATCTTGAGATTAGAAGCCTAATCCAGGCTTGAGGCTTAATACTTAGCATATTAGCTTCAAATCTCAAGATTGCTTTACGGGTACATTTTGGGGTACCAAACAAAGTCTTAAGTAATTTGATTGAATGACTTCAGGTTTGTATAAGGATCAAGTTGTAAGCTATTTATTTATTTAAAACATAGCTGCCTATCTTTCAGAGAACTCTGGATGGCTCCCAGTAAAATATAATAATTGAGCAACTATTTTAGTCATAAACAGTTTTTCTGCTGCTGAAATGTAATTTGCATATATTGATCATGAAATTTAATTATTGCTTGTGCATTGTTTTGGCTGGAGAAGTGACATAATTTACCTGGACTAAATTAAAAGGTATAATGTCACCTGACTGCATTACATAGTGATAGCAATCCTGGCAGTCCAATTGCCATTATAACTTCAGAATGTACAAGATGTTAAGGAGGAAAAGGCGGAAATACCAGATAAAGAGAGTAGGTGGATGCACAGATGCTGTGGCAAGTGCTAGGGAACAAAGGATGGAGGGTTGGGGAGCAACCATAGGAGGGCCAGCAGAGATCCATGGCTGGTCAACAGAATCCTTGTGAGGACCAGTAGCAGTAGCACTTAGTCTTATATATTGCTTCATAGTATTTTACAGCATTCTTTAAGCAGTTTCAGAGTCAGCATATTGTCCCCAACAATCTGGATCCTCATTTTACCAACCTTGGAAGGATGGAAGGCTGAGTCAGTCTTGAGCCGGTGAGAATTGAACATCTGGCTGTGACCTGAATTTGCTGCAATACTGCATTCTAGGCATTGTGCCATCACAGCTCCTAGAGTCTTAGGCAGGTCAGCTGAGGTCACGGGAAAGATGGTGGAGGCTGCTGGAGGACTAGATAATATGGAGTATAAGATTCCTGGATTCTTACACTCTATAGCAGTGGTGGCGAACCTTTTACTTACTGAGTGCCGAAAAGTACGCGCTTTGCACATGCCATCTGCACATGTGCGGCTCCTCCACATGCGCTACATGTGCAAATGCACCATCTGTGCATGCATGCCCTTTTGTATGTGCAATGCACACAAGCTGTGTGCATGCATTCACACACATATGAGTAATCATGTGCGCATGCGCAGGAGAGCTCCAAAGACCAGCTGGATTTCCTGCTGCAATTGCGCGCATGCACAGCGGAGGCCCAAAGACTACCTGGGTCTCTGCAATTATGCATGCCTGCATGCGCAATCACATGTGTATGCTCAGCTGGAGATATGTTGGCCGACAGCTTGTGTGCCCAGCAAGTAGGCTCTGCATGCCACCTGTGGCACCCGTGCCATAGGTTCGCCATCACGGCTCTATAGCAAGCTCCTCAGGAGGAAAAGCAGGAGTGACATGCTAGAATGACTTGCGTCCTTCCCTTGTGGCTTCGCCATTGATGAGTGTCAATCATGTGATGCAGCTTGCTGCAATATCAATCACACACAAGTTGAACTAGAAGACAGAGCTGAGACAAAAGTGTGACTTTTGCCTCTAGAGATCAGCTACAGTGAGAATTGGGTACACAGCCCACCTCTGCAGCACTTGTAAAGCACAACTGTGAGAACAATATCAATAACGTTAAGATGTATAACCAAACCGTAGCACAAAATGCACTGTTTCTAAACATTGCCTCCTGAGTGTCTCCACACCTTGCTAAGAGGAAAATTGGGATTTGTTGTCTAAGACTTTATTTTAATGGTCCTCGTATGCCAGTATTGTAGGATCTATTTTATCCCAGCTAATGGAAATAAGAGGAGATACTAATTTTGACATTTCAGGTAGAAATCTCTTCAAGTTTTATGTTTCTTCAGGCCAAGATTTAGCAGCCAATAATCCCTATAATCAAATAATTCATTTTAAAATACAATAAATTACAGAACTACAATCAATAATAGGTAAATCCTAAACAATACAAATACACCATAATTTTAACTGTCCATCACTTTTTCTCCCCAACTAGACCCTAGAAACCTCTTAGCACCAGGCCAAAACTTTGACCACATTTTCTGCTTGGTCTGGGGTAGAAATTTTCCTCCCAAATAACCAATGCAATCTCAGTCCTATTCTGAGGTCTAAACTGCAACGGAAAAGAGGCTAGAAAATTTATCGTAAAGCTCTCTGTAATTGTTGGTTTGCCATCTTCTCAACAACTAAAACTAAAAACGGAAGGGAGTTCTTGAGGAGGATGTGGATCATTGCCTCCTTTCAGACAATATAACTTTCTCTCCCAAATAAATTACCATTTTTATCTTAGATCCAGCCAAACTATCAAGGTCATAGATTGTGGAACTATAAAACTAACTTGGGAATTCAGAATCATTTTAGTTGTAATTAGTGCCTGATTGCTCAGCAATATTTTTTTAAAAAATATTTATTAAAATTCTTGATTGTGGATAAGTGAGAATTCATGAATTGTAATGTTGTTCCTGTACATATTGTGCAAAATTCAATGTGTATTGTAATGTTATACTGCTGATTTTTTTAGGTTATATATATATATAAACATCATGTAGATATTTTGAGCTTTTACAGCAAGACTACTAAATGAAAAAAGTACATAGGGATTAGAAAGAAAACTGAGCCAAGAGTCAGACAAGTATAATTTTGTTGATATTTCATTGTGTGTGCTATGATAAATTGTTAAAGGGAATCTGTGATGCAACTTTGCTGGACTTGGATCTACAAGAAATGCAGATTGCAAAAAGAATACTAACTGTTGTTCTCATTGTAGTTATGGGAATTTTAAAAATGTTTAAACATTAAAAAATTCCTTTGAGTAGTTTTTCTATAAGTTTGGGAATAAAACTTTACCTGACTATCTTCTGAATACTTGCACATATTGTATACTTGCACATAGCTGTAGAATTAAACATAAGAGATTAAAAGGCTTGTTTCAAACTTGTTCATTATAACAGAATATGAAAAATGTTTCAAATTTTGTTCTATCAGAACATAAAGCACAGAAAATATTTGGTATGAGTTATTTAGTGAGCACAGAATAAAACCTTTTTTCATCTTGTGCAGATCTTTAGGAGATAGAAAGTAAGTCTGTCTGGCAGGAATTATTGCAACATGGATTAACCAGTATGTAACCTATGATACAGTATTAATCTGAAAATAGGATTTATTTTTCAAAAGTTTGTGTTGATCTTATCAATAATAAAATAAGGCAGCTACCACTGTAACCACAGGAATCTTTAAAAGGAAAGACATTATACTTAGTGTGACTAGTATTAGAAGGAAAGAACAGAAGAAAGAATGAATAGTATTAAGTATTAGAAGGAAATAACAGTGAGAGGTGCATATTTTTCCTGGTATGCTGTTAGGGCGTCACCGCTCTCTAACCCAACAACCCTTGATTAAGAGTTTTCTAAAAGGGGCAGTTAACCTACGTTCCCCAGTGATACACAGATTCCCCACTTGGGATCTTCCGAGGGTCCTGAAGGCTCTTACCAAGAGTCCTTTTGAACCTTTGCAAACATCTGCTCTGCATTATCTGTCTCTAAAGGTAGCTTTCCTGGTGGCAATTACGTCTGCCCGCAGAATTTCCGAACTAGCAGCCCTATCTGTTAGACA
>JAEANM010023693.1:0-11311 GCA_017656035.1 Myanophis thanlyinensis
CATTCTCCTCTCCCTTCTTTCTCTCCATTCCTTCCTTCTCCTCCTTCCAGCCTTCCTTCCGAGCAGCGGCGGGGCGGCGGCTGGGGGCGGGGAGGGAGCGGCAGGGCGGGGGCAGCCCGGCAGGCCAGCACCCCCGGCCGGTCTCCGTGACAATACGGCCGGCCTCCTCCTCCTCGTATCCTGCCTCCTCCTCCTCAGGCCAGGGCGAGTGGGGGCCGGTCAAGCCGCACTGCTGCTCATGGAGCTGCCGGCTTGGCTCCCCTGAGCCGGGCGAAGCGGCTCTAGCATCTAGCGGTGGTCGGCTGAGCCCCGCCGCTCCCTCCCCGCCCCCAGCCGCCGCCCTGCTGCCGCCCCCGGCCTGGCGGTGGCTCCGCTTGGCCTTCTGCAGTCTTACTTTACTGCAGAAGGCGGCTCTCAAGCCCGGCGCGGCGACGGGAATAGGAACGGCGGCTTCCCCAGGGAGCAGCGTGGGAGCCGGGCCGCCACCACCCCCTCTCTCTGCAACAGGGGTAGCAGCGGCGAGCATCCCCTTCCCCGGCAGTGGCCAACAGGGTGCTGGTTCCTCCTGCTGCTGCTGCAGTGCTGCCTCAACCTCACCCCACCGGCATCAGGGCTCTGCAGGCCCCGCCGCCCCAACAGTATCCTTGGCCACCCGGTCCGGACGGAGCCCGAGGGGGGCTGCAGTTGCAGGGCGGGAAGGGCTCGGAAGGAAGGCTGGAAGGAGGAGGAGGAATGCGGCCAGCCTCCTCCTCAGGCCAGGGTGGACAGAGCGCATGCTTGCGCTGGCAATCCCGCCACTTGCCAGCGCAAGCATGCGCTCTGTCCGCCCACCCCCAAGCAGAGTAGACGGGCTGCTGGAGGAGAGGGGGGAAAGAGGGGGGGAACGGCTTGGACATCACGGGCCGGGTAAATGCGCTCCATGGGCCGCATGCGTCCTGCGGGCCGTAGTTTGAGGACCCCTGCAATATAAGAACTTTCGAACTGTGCTGCATTTAGTAAGAATCAAGGAAGAATTTGGCATCTTTCAAGACAAAGCCCATAAATAAGCAAGATGGTTTAGCTGGCAATGTTGCCAGCACATATCTAGTAGGGAGAATAATGGCAACAATTAACTTGGCAAGATAGAACACCATTAAACTGGTATCAAAATGAAGTTGTCTCCTGGCCAAATACAGGGTGAGCTTATGCTGTGATCTACAACATCTGCCATAGAATTAGGCAATTATACTGCGGTTTTTTGGAGGTAGATCCTTCCCTGAGGAGTGGTATTAAAGAACCTTTATTTGATGACTGCAACCCTATTATTTAAGTGGTTATAGATTTGTTGAAGACACCTCTTATGTTCAGATGTTTAAGAAGTCTCAAGGAAAGTCAAGAAAAGAGATTTAAAGCCTCCCCATTTTAAAGAGAATAAGTTGTCTTGGGGTAACTTACAGTAAGAATATTATGATCTATGAATATTGAATTTATTGTATAAATTGATTTCCAATTATTCCATTAAATTGAGTACCAATATCATTCTGGAAATTTAAAGGTAACAAAATCATTGTTTTCATATGTAACTTTTCACATTATATGTAATTTGTGATTGACATAAATATCATTTGCACACAGCCTTTCTATACATTTTCTATATATAATTTTTAACCCAATCATTGCATTATAAAATCCAGAGAATTATGGAATCTAAAACAAAGTATTATGATTCACATATAGTTGGATGAACAGATTAGAATAGATTGTTTAAACATGTGAAGCAAATGGAATTCTCCAATATCTTTACCTTTAAAAATATAGCATGTGTAAACAGAAAATTATTTTATAACAGTAATATTCAGCTGACTGTACCCAATTTTTTATTTTCTATATTGCGATAGTTCCCACCCTGTGAGCCATGAACCCTGAGGTGATCATGGAATTAACACAAGGAATCCATGATTCATACAAAACATTGCATGTGTGTATGGGAAATCACACAGCTATTCCACTGGCCAGTTGCTGATACTTCACTGCCTTGGGTGAAGTGAGAGGAAAAGAATACTGAATTGACTGAGCATAGTTTTCCTTCCATCTTCTTTGTCAGTACTACTGTTTCTCTTTCATTAGTGTATGGAATGAGGACATGATATTTTCCATTGCTATCATGTTCCCTTTATTGTGCCTAATGCCCTGAATACTGCCCATTGTTCTTGACCATAATTTATTCTTTACTATTCACACTACTTTGTATGTTCCCGTTTTGTACTCTCTATCCTGAGCTACCCAGCAACCTTAGCAGTGATTTGTATTTCATGTGGCATATCCTTTTATTTTTATTCTCCCATGAATTTTGACATATTTCAGTCTCAGTCTTCAAGGTCAGACCAACGGCTTGTCTCAGTTTGTGCCAGGAATGAATCTGGTAATCCAAATCCAACAGCTGAGAAGATTGTTACATCAACAAATCCCAGCTGTCTCTTATAGCCTTTCATCTATTTAGATTGTAATACTATTTGAAAGGGAAGATTGTGTAGCAATTGAGCATAAGCATCAACAATGCTGATTTTGCATGTTCCAAAGATCAACTACTTGTGATATATTTTTCATATTAATAAATATTATATTAGGGAATTAAAATTGTACAGAATATCAAGAGGTACACCAATCACAGATAACTTAGTCCTTTTGGTACTTTGCAATAATTCTCATCAAGCATCCTAATGAAAATATCAGATTTGTAGTCCAAAGCATCTAGAAGGCCCCTGATTGCCAGCTCCTGATATGTAAATAGTGGTGCTATTCAGCCTAGTCAAACCGTTCTACCAACCTGTAGCGGTGACATTTGGCCCCACCCACTTGCCCCTGCCTTTCCTGTCATGTATCCCCTTTTTTTCTTTTTTGCTCACCTGAATCGCGCGTAGCAGCTGTTTTGCATGCCTCTGCAGCCTTCCCAATCACCTGGGATGCCTCTGGTAAGGAAAAACTTGCATTTTAGGAGCCGCGCGGCAGCATGGATGGTGTGTGTGCACACTGAACCAGTAGCAAAACTAGTTGCATTCCACCACTGTATGTAAGGCATATTATGGAAGGCATATTTGAGTATTTATGCACAATGTTGATGTGATTGAAATTGATGAGCTGATTTTAAGCAGTATTGACTACTAAAGTCTACACTAAACTCATATGCATATTGGGATTTCCAAATATGAAATTAGAAGAAAATTGTGATTACTTTCTTTCAAGATTCCAATAGTGGATGCTTAAATGAAGAAATGGCAGGGGCCATCTCATTTAGTTGTACAATAATGTGTTTGTTTCATTTGGGCTTGATGTGATATGTAACCCCATTATGGTTTGTAAACTAGGGATTATAGTTTACCATTATGCATGAAACTAGCCAATTGTGATTTAACATTTTAAGCAAACCATTAATTATTGTGTATGAATCCAATCGCTATCATTATACTTGATTTGTGCAATTGAAAATGTCTTTGCATGAACAGTTTGTTATTTCCAGATTTGAAAAATGTACATTCCTAAACCGAAATTTCTATTCCCCTTGTTGGCAGTAGAGAATAAAGGGCATCAAAATAATTTTCCTTCTGGTAATGTTTTCTACCTTGTGTCTATATAGGCAGAAAACTATATGCTAGAGATGGAAAATAGAAAACCCTGCAATGAGACATTCTAATAATTTTCTTGGGGAGGCAGAGAAGGATAATCAATTTTATATAAATTGAACCTCAAGTCACTGTATTGCCCAGAAGAAAAGGCATGGACATAAACATTCCAATTATGACCCAAGGAAGAACTCTTCTGAAAATCATGCTTTGATAGCATGGGGTTAGAAATGCTACTTCCTTTACATCCATCCTTCATAATATAAAATGACAGGTTTGTGAACAGCAGTCACAGACCCACCATGTCACTTCCCTTAATTCTGCAAATATTTGCAAACAAGAAATTTCTTCTATCATATGAAATAGTTTTGAAAGAATGTTACATATATGGCACAGGATCTATATTCTACAAAAGTTTCAGAAAATAGAGCCTATGTGGTGCTCAGAGTTTTAGACTAGAAAGGGGCTTTGGTCTTACCTAATATGCTCCTTCTCGTTGCACTGAAAAAGGAATCCAATAATGGGATAACTCATTGCTTTTGTTGCTAAGAGACTGAGTAAATCAAATCTGTAGGTATGCCTCTGTCCTGGCTTGCTTCCCAGTTTTTGGTGAAGGTAGCTGATTGACTGTAAGAGCTCCTTGTTCAAATCTTACCACTCCTATACTTTGGACCAGATGGTCACCAGAGTGGGTTTAGATTCTCTTCTCAGCACAACAAGAAGGAGCATATCAGGTAAGACCAACGCCCTTTCTCCATTGTGCTGAGCAGATAATCCAAGAATGGGATATACCAAAGCTGGCAATCCTGAGGGTGGGCCAATGTCTGGTCCTAAGCCCCACCTCAGAGTGCACTTGCTGGAACACCCTCTTCCCAAAGGCTGCAACAGCCGAGGCATAGGCGTCTAGCTTTAGTGTCTTATAAAGGGATATGGAGATGACCATGTTGCTGCTTTACAGATGTCCTCTATCAAGGCTTGAGTGGACAAGCAGCCATTGTAGCCGCACTCCTAGTGGAATGTGCAGTCAGGCATCTGGGGATTTGTATGGCCTGAGATTCATAGGCCTTAACTAAAAATGCTTTAATCCATTGTCTAATAGTTGATGGTGTTATCCTCATGCCCAAAGTAGCTGGTTGGAAGACTACAAATAGGGACTCTATTTTAGAATGGAGAATTGAGTCCGTCCTCTTAACATTTATTTTAAGGGCTCTCTGCACATCTAAGATGTGCCACTTCCATTTTAGATTGTGGCCTGGCCATGGACAGAAGGCCGGCAACATTAATTCCTGTGCCAGGTGGAATTAGGAATTCACCTTAGATATAAATGATGGGTCCAGTCTAAGGACTACTCTGTTAGGGTGAAAGATACAGAAGTCCTCTCTGACTGACAAAGCTGCCAACTCTGAAACACACTTGGCAGAGGTTATGGCAACCAAAAATGCCACCTTAAAGTACAAGACAGTCCAAAGGGTGCAGCTGTAAATGTCTGCAGCACCTTGGTCAAGTCCCAGGTTGGGTGCCGGTGAACTACCAGGGGGCTTAAGGTTAGCAGTGCCCCTTAGGAAGCTGCAGATGACTGAATTCTGAGAGAGTAACTCCCTTTTACCACATGTCAAAACAACAGATAGAGTGCTTCTGTTAGCTCCATCATTGTAATATTTCCTTCTAACATCATATCGATGTCTGTGGGTATTTGGGATAATTTCGTTTCTTGCAAGTATTGTTTGATTTTTTTCTTCAGGAATTTTCTCTTGATCATATAATTTGCCATAATACTCTTGTATAATTACCTTTTTCTCATCATTTCCACAACAAAGATGCCCATAATCATTTTTTAGCTGAATTATTTTTCTTGATTCTTTTCTCAATTTGTAAGCTAGCCATCTACCTGGTTTATTTGCATCTTCAAAGTAGTTTTGTTTGGAACTTCTAATTTTTTGCACTAATTCCTCCTTTTCCACAAGTCCCATTTTGTGTTTAATTATATCCATTTTAGTTTTAATGTCTTTTTTTGGTGTGGTCTTCTGTAATTCTTTTTCAAGTCTCTTGTAGTCATTCTCCAATATTTTAAAAGTTTTTTTCTGTTGTCTATTTCTCTTCCCAGTGTACTCCATTATCAGGCCTCTTGTATAGGCCTTCATTATTTCCCAGAGATTCTGTAATGATGAAGAGATTCTTTTTTGTTTTCTTTAAAAAAGAAAGCTAATTCTTTCTCAATTTTCTATTGAAAGTCTTTTTCCTTCAATATTGCATTATTTAAAATCCATCTAAATCTCAGTTTCTGTCCTTTCCATGTAAGCATTATAGGATAATGGTCTGCCCAAATATTTGTTTCTATCTCAATTTCTTGCACTTTATCAATTAACTTCATTGACATCCATATCATATCTATTCTAGACCATGATGCATGTCTATTCGAGTAAAAAGTGTATTATTTCTTTTCCATATTTCTCTCTCTCCATACATCTTTTAAATTCATTTCCTCCATCATTTGAACGAAGGATCTTGGTAGTGGTTTTCTTGTTTTCTTTATTGTTTTCTGTGTTTTATAGTCTATTTTATCATTAATTATTCCACTGAAGTCTCCCATCATACATATGTTAACATAGTCCAGTTTAATTATTTTTAAATGTAATTTTCTATAAAATTGTTCTTGATTATCATTTGGGGCATAAATTTCTATTAACAGTGTTTTAACATTATTGTCCAGTATTTCCACCATCAAAATCCTCCCATCCTCATCTCTATAAATCAATTCTTCAGGTATTGTATCTCTAATATACAAGATTACTCCTCTATGCTTACAATGCGTCAACATTGCAAATAACTTTCCTAATTAGGCTGTTTCAATAAATGTTCATATTAGCTCTTATTTTTTTATAAACATTTTTTATTTTTTATTTTATAAAACAATCACATCATCTATTAGTTTGCATGCCGCTTGAGTGAGTAAAAATATAATCTTATACAATCCACATTTGCCTTTTCACAATATATCATAACTATAAAATCATCGCTTAATACATCATATCATACTATGATATATACTTTTTCAATAGTCTATACAACTTTACATTCTCTTAAACTCTAAAAATTAAAAAAAAAAGAAATCTTATTTTTATTATCAAGCTATTGATAAAAGGCTTCCCATCTCTTATTGTATATACCGTATCTTTTTCTCTTATTTCCATAGTCAATCTATCCATTTCTGCACACTCCAATATTTTTTTAATCACTTTCCCCTCTGTTGGTACTTCTTCCAATTTCCAATTTTGAGCGAATACTATTCTTGCTGCTGTTAGAACATGTAATATCAAATGAACATTTTCTTTACTATATCTCTTTTGTATTATGCCCAATAAAAAAATTTCTGGTTTCAGATCTATATGTAATTTAGTCATTTTTTCTAGCCATGTATGTATCTTCATCCAAAATTTCCTTGTCATTGGGTATGTCCACCACATATGGTAGTAAGACCCAGGTGTTTGATGACATTTCCAGCATTTTGCTGATTTATTCTTAAACATCTTTGCCAATCTCACTGGAGGCAGATGCCATCTATAAAACATTATATATAGATTCTCTTTATATGCCATTGACATTGTCATTTTATAATTTCTATCCCATAGTTTCTGCCACTCATCTAACTCTATTGTATGACCAAAATTTTTCTCCGGCAATCATTGTTTCTTTTACTTGTTCTTCCCCTAATTTCCTGCTCAATAAATAATTGTAGATTTTCTTTATTACCTTTTCATTCGTTCTTCTCAGTATTTGATCTAATTCTGTTGGATCTTTATAAAAACCATATAATTTCATGCCTTCCAAATATCTAGAATGTATTTGTATCTGCATGTACCAAGAGAGATTAATTCCTTGTGCATTCAATTTTTGTTTTGTTTTGAGCTCCCCAAATGCAAATTTTAATGCAAATTTTAATGCAAATTTTTGCATTAAAAATATCTTTATATCTTACAATATTTCCCGCATCCATCAAATTTGGGTGTGTAAATGCTTCTATAATAGATAGCCAAACCGGGATTTTCAAATAATGCTGTTGTCTCACTTTCTCCCATATCAACCATAATACATTTCTAACATAATGTCTCTGAAAATATCTATGAATCTTATTCTTTCCATACCATAAAAATGCATGCCACCTCAGTTGTAAACCATGACCCTCAAAGACCAGTAATCTCTTGTTCCTCAATTCTATCCATTCTTTTACCCAAGTATTACTGACTGATAATACAACTCAAAATCAGGTAATCCAAAACCCGCTCTACCTTTTGCATCTTGTAATAATTTCAATTTTATTCTGGCTCTCTTCCCCTGCCAAATATAATTCATCATCATCTTATTCAAAACTTCAAAGTATTTTTTCTCCAGTATTATCGGTATAGTTTGAAATAGGTATAATAACCTTGGTAAGATATTCATTTTTATAACAGCTATTCGGCCCATCAATGATAATTGTAAATATTTCCATTTTTCCATATCTGCTTTAAGTGATTGTAATAATTTATCATAATTATCTCCCTTAATTGTACCACATCGTGCTGTTAGGAAAATTCCGAGATACTTCACTGTTTTCACTATTTGGATAGTCCAGTTCAATTATTTTTAAATGTAACTTTCTGTAGAATTCTTCTTGATTATCATTTGGTGCATAAATTGCTATTAATAGCATTTTCACATGTTGTCCAATATTTCCACCATCAAAATCCTCCCATCGTCATCTCTATAAATCAATTCTGCAGGCATCGTCTCTTAATATATACAATCACGCATCTCTATTTGTAATCTGTCAACTCTGTGAATAATTTTCCTAATTTGGGCTGTTTCAATAAGTGTTCATATTGTCTCTTAATATGTACACCTTGTAGACAGATTATATCAACTTTTAATTTCTCCAATTTATGAAATATTTTCTTTCTCTGAATAGCTGAATTAAGTATTTATGTTAATTGTAATCAATTTCTTCTCCTCCATGTTACTCTTTATATGAAAAATTCTTTATTCTAGGTCTTAGTTCATGTTCACTGGGTACACCACCTACAGCTCCTTCTTTCTCTCCAGTTGTTATTTCTCCTTCCTCTTGAATTTCAATTGGGGACTTCTTCTTTCTTGTTCTTATTCCTTCCACTTTTGCTCCAAAAAATTCTGAAAAAAATAATTCAGCTCTCTCAACCATGTCTATTCTATGTCTTTGTTCTTGCCATGTAAACATAAGGCCATCTGGTAATAGCCATCTATAATTGATTCCTCTTTTGAGTAGTTCTTTAGTCGAATAAATATTCTCTTCTCATCTTTCTCACTTTTCTAGGCACCTGTTTCAGTACTATAATTTCTTTACCTTTGTATTTTAATGTTATTTCTTGCCATCCGCTGTATCTGTGTTTTGATGGTTTCCTTAGTAAATCTAATATATACTTCTCTTGGCAACTTATTTCTCATTGCATGTCCTGTGTAAACACGAAACAATTCATCCACCCCATCTATCATTTTCTCCTTGGTTATCTCTAGAGCTTCTGCCAAGATTTCTATCATTATCTCTGTAAGATTCTCACCTTTTTCCACATTTTGGAATCTGAGATAAAACTCTGATCTATCGATTTCCCACCCTAAAAGTCCACTCCTGTCTTTTTCTACAGCATTCAGTCGGGCATTGATATCTCCAATCTTCTTATCTCTCTGTACATCCTGCGCCTCAATCTTCTGAAATCTGTCCTTGTATTTCTTCATCATCTGTTGGAGATTTTCAATTTTCTCATTGGTCTTCTCCGTTCTTTGCTCAATATTCTCCATTCTTTGCTCAATATTCTCTGTCTTCTTCTCAATGTTATCTGCTTTTGCTTGAATCTTTTGAATTCCTTGTAGGATCATCTGCAAGGTCACTTCTTGTCTCTCTTTTCCTTTCTCCTTATCTTCCTGCAATAACATAGTCTGTATTGACCATTGTCCTTGCGATGGTGAAGAAGAACCTGATGTTGAAGGGACTGTAGTTACTGGTTTTCTGCCCATATTAAAATACTTAGTTGAAGTAGAAGTAAAGAGAAAAAAGGCACTTGTATACCCTAACCCAACAGATAAAAAGGCCAAAAAGAAAACAACAAGAGCAGGTAGTTGCATACCCTAATCCAAAAGGGAATCTTCAGGCACTTGTTTACCCTAATCCAACTGGTTCAAAAAGGAAAAAAAAATATAACAAAAGGGAAAAAGGGAAAATATAGCTGGCCAAAAAAGAAAAAAGAAAATCATGAAAAATAGTAAAAATGGAGATATAATCCAATTCCTGTGCCAAAAAAAGAAAGAAAAAGAAAGAAAAAGCCAATCGCAGTGATCCAAATAGGAAGGAAGTACACTAGAGATGCCAAAGTGATGAATGGGGGGAGGGGGGGGGCAAAAAAAAAAAAGAACCACTCTATAATAAAAAAGCACTGCCATCAGATCAAAACAGAAAGCTACAATGGTCTAAACAGGATGCCTATTTTTTCAAGGTCATTTCAAAGTTCATCTTGCCATTTCTACTTCAGACTCGAGCTGACAGTGATAATTCACACCTGTGTAAACAATCTTCAGTGTCTACTCCAAAAAAAAGAAAGAAAGAAAGCTCAGGGTCCTTGTAGATAAGGTCAATGGAAATACACAAGAAAGGACAAAGGCCTTATATTCAAGCTTCTAAGTGGCAGAGATTCACATTAAAACACCCCCCCATCACTTCACTTCAGGCAATCAGGCTTAAAAAATTCAAGAAAAAGAGCCAGAAAAAATTAAATGAGGAAGAGAAAAAGAATTTTAAAAAGAAGAACAAATTAATTCAATCAGGAAAAGCTATAAAGAAAAAACATTTAGATCAAGAGTCCAGGAGACTTTTATAAAAAAAAGAAAAGCAAAACTAGTCCAGCTTCAATTTAAAGGGCTTTTGTCAGAGTCCAGAAAAAAGAGAAAAACATTCAGTTTATAATTAGGTTTAATTTCGTTGCTTAGTCTCTTTTCCTTAGCACTCTTAGATTAACGTTAAATCTTTAGGGTGTTTTCTTTAAGAAAGTAGCAGTTTAAAGCTCATCTCACCCAGCTGACACACTGTTTCCAATCTTCTTCTGCCATTCTGGAGCTGTCCCAGCTTCAGCAGCTTTGATAGCTGCCTCTTCGCTGCTGGTAAGAGGGCTTCACCTGGATCAACCAGGGACTTTCTGGTGTCCCTGGGATCCCCTGGATGTGTTCTCACCTCTCACTGTCTCTATGTGATGGTTTGGGTCCAAATGGACCATCCAGCAGCTAGAATATAGACGGCAATCTTGGAGCATCCGGATCGCCCGTCATGTGGCCAACAATGGAAACAACCAGGACCAGATGGATTACCAGTGGAATTTTATAAGACTTTTCAAGACTCACTTAATCTTCAGCTATTAGAAGTTATGAATGAAGTTATGCTAAAACAGGATACCCAAAACATGGTTAGAAGCATACATTACACTCATATTGAAGGAGGATACAGACCCACAGCAGGTCAAAAACTATTGGCCAATATCCCTGCTAAACTTGGATAAGATCTTCACCTCAATTTTGGCAGAAAGACTGAAAAAATATTTAAATAATTTTATTCACTCTTACCAAGATGGATTTTTGCCAAAGAGACATATTAAAAATAATATGAGAATAATTCTGGATACTTTGGAATATTATGAAGCACATCCTGAAAAGCAAGT
>JAEANM010023694.1:0-11311 GCA_017656035.1 Myanophis thanlyinensis
TCTCTCTCTCTCATTCAAACTTACCCAATGTCCTTCACTCAGCTGCCAGGCACTAGCCAGAGGTATGGAAGCCAACAAGTGTGGGATTCAAAAACAAGGAGTGGGCAGGCTTCAGGACCCTTTTTATCCCCCCAAATGCTTGCTTTGTTCATGAGGAAGGGCTTTCCATGTGCTTAGGTCCAACTCTTTATTTGACAGCTATTGGCGAGACTCAGAGAGGAACTTCCTATATTCTCAGACCCAACTCTTGTCCTTCTGTTTCCTTAAGGACTTGGTTCCTTTCCCTGAGGGAACTTTTCTTGGCTTTTGTCCATCCTGCTTATGTGACTTCACCACTTTAGGTATGGTGTCTTCGGCCTAGTCTCACACCGTTTTTGCCCATTTGCTTTTGTGGGGATGTACTGGAATGCCTAACCAAAAGTTATTGGTCTCTTTTTGATTTTATTGAGAATTTATTGAGAAAGAAAGAAAGAAAGAAAGAAAGAAAGCTTCTTTCCACAGGCAATACGGATACTAAACCAGGAACCACAAGAACACTCAGGACTATAACGGGAACCACGATTGTATCTACATATACACGATGTACCCACCTTCCCAACTATCCCTAACTTATTTCCTAACTTATTTCCTAACCTACCCCTCCCATTTTGCCTTAACTTACTCATGGTCCCGGGTGGTCCCGTAAGCATTTCACTGCATATCGTACCATGTATGAATGTGTATGTGACCAATAAATTTGAATTTGAATTTATTGCAATTAATATTGCTAATAGGCTGCAGAAGTGCCCACTAGTTTAAAGTTCACAAAACAAAACTGGAGTTGCCTGTTCTAGAATACTCCTAATCTATTGGTAGCATGAAAAATGCAGAAGTTCAACTTTATTATTTATTGAAAAGTGCAGGCGAGGTCATAATTGCAGAAACAAGGCCAGAAAAAGGAAGTTTCTTGGGAAGAAATAGATCATAAAGTTGTCTTGCATCTTTGCACCTCTGTGTCCAGGATGTGTGTCCAGACTTTGTGTCTGTTTTCCACATTATTTTCTTCTGGCACAAGAGTTCTGTTGTATGCTCTTCCTTTCCCAAGAAAATTCCAAGGGTGTTGGAATTTTCATCAGGGGGATTTTCATCAGGGGTTGACTTCTTCTGGGTACAGGAACCTTACAGACCTAATAGAGTTTATACAATCAATAAAGGAGAATATTTGCGGCTCAGGGTTGAAATGAGGTGTCCTTGGTACACTCTGAGCTTGGTTGTTTTGTTGTAGACGTTTCATTACCCAAACTGGATAACATCACTAGTTCTTCGGAGTTTTTACAATGCTTGCTTTTTTATAAGTAAACAAACCGATTATATGTAGGAGAGCACAACGTCCTTACAAACGTCCTTTATCTAATACTAGAATTTAGAAGAGAGATCCTAGGTTTCCAATGGCCTACAGACTTCATCATTGCTAAAAAATATGCTGTATGTTAATCTCTGATGCATAATGTGGGTTCACTAATATTCTTAGGGGTAAGGGGTATTAAGACTTAATTATTGAGCTTCCTCATTCCTCTTGTGCAGCCCAGATTATCCAAAACATTGTGGATGCAATCCAAGAACATGTCCAGCATTGCAGTCATGATGTCCAAGTTCTGTCCAATCCATTTATGAGATTTTACCAACTTTAATCCAGTTTCAACTTGGGCATTCAGACCTTCTCCATATTTCTCTGTAAAACAACCCCGTAAAGTTGTTTTCTGTCAATATGGAGCACCTGACCCAACATCACTGAACAAACTTTGTGGCTGAATAGTACTCTGAATATTTCTCTTCAAACTCATTGTTCACACTGGTAATGATACAGGTAGTCCTCAACTCACAATCATTTATTTAGTGACCTTTCGAAGTTATAACAGCACTGAAAAAAAAGTGACCTATGACTTTTCTTTTCACACTTGGTCACATGGTCAAAATTTGGAAGCTTGGCAACTGACTCATATTTACAACAGTATCCGGGAATCATGTGATCCCCTTTTTGTGACCTTCTGACAAGCAACGTCAACAGGGAAGTCAGGTTTACTTAACAACCATGTTACTAACGATTGCAGTGATTCACTTAACAGCTGTTGCAAGAAAGGTTGCAAAACGGTACAAAACTTACTTAACACCTATCTTGCTTAGCAGTGGAAATTTTGGGCTCAGTTGTGGTTGTAAGTCAAGGACGACCTGTATTGCGTTGTCTTTTACTAATGGAGCAAAGATCCAGGCCTGAAAAACATTATTATTTTTTTCACACTCATGGATCAGATGCAGAACAACTAGGGGTGACAAAGAACAATTTCCAAGAGCTGCCGTGAAGGAATCTTCCCAGGAGGCATCTAAACAGTTATCACCTTAAAAAAAAGGGACAAAACCAAACCCTATTTCGTTTTATGGAGCTTAAAAAATTTATTTCTTCCACTTCTTTAATTGGTTGTGTTTGATGCTATTTCACAACTTTGTTCGGTGTTATTTTGCCATTCTCTTCTCACATATTAATAGGAATAAAACATTTATATAAACGGAGAGGGTGGAGCACTGGAGAGTATCCTCATCATATGTTAATTGTTCTGACCCCAGGAACAGCCAGACAGGCAGAGAACCTACAAATCTTGTCCTACTGGATTATTACTTTTTAAAGATAGTTTTAAAACTCTTTTAATGAAAAGAGGCAATATTGTTGGCCAATGAGTCAACATGGTGGAAGCTTGCAGCCTGCTTTGGGGGGGGAGGGAGAGAGAGTGGGGGGGGGGTATTTTCCCACTTTTAAGAAAGTGTAATCAGAAATTTAGCATACATCATTAAACATCAGTCCTACTGGGTGCAGTTGGATAAAAACAGCCACATTTAAAGCCTTTGTAAAATGCGCACTCAGAAATTACTCCTTTCTTTCTAGGATGCGTAAGGTGAGAACCGAATGATTTATTTTCTAGGCGTTTGCCCCTTGCAAATATTCGCGGGCATCCATTTTGTTGGAAGATGTTGTATAGATGGTGTTTCCCTTTTCTGATAGTCACTGCATTTGTCTAAATAGTGTTCTTACACAGCTTCTCTTGTGGGAAGTTGGGTTGTTACTTTGTAAGTGGAGAACTTGGTTGCTGTGTATAGTTTTACGACAGATTTGTGTTTCTAAAGCACTATCACTGCCTCTACTGATGAGGATATCCAGGAAGGATAGCATGGTATCATTTTCTTCTTCCCTTGTGAATGTTATTCCTTTGAAACATAAAACCATGATTCAAAAAAAAAGAGAGACACACCCCAGAAAGAACAGCAAACATTGTATGGGGTCTGGGGGCTGAATTGTATGATGAATGGCTATGGGAATGAGGTATGTCTAGCCCAACAAAGAGAAGGCTTAGGGGAGACTTGATAGTTGCTTTCCAGTACTTGAAGGGCTATCACAAGGAAGAAGTATGGATTTAATTTCTCTAGTGCTCAAGAGTAAGCCAAGAACCAGTGGGTAGAAGCTCTGGAGAAGAAAATCCAGACTAGAAATGACAGGAATTCTCCAAATGAGAACTATTAAGCAACCTTCACCATAAAACAAAAAAAGAAACTGGGACCCTAGAAAAAGTGCTGGCTTGAAACTCAAGAAAACTAAGATCATGGCATCCAGCCCTCTCAATTCATGATAAATAGATGGGGAAGAAATGGAGGTAGTGACAGATTTTATTTTCCTGGGCTCCAAGATCACTGCAGATGGAGACTAAGGCCAAGAAATTAAAAGACACTTGCTCCTGGGGAGGAAAGCCATGGCAAATCTAGACAGCATACTAAAAAGCAGAGACATCACTCTGCTAACAAAAGTGCGTATAGTCAAGGCTATGGTTTTCCCAGTTGCAATGTATGGCTGTGAAAGTTGGACCATAAGGAAGGCTGAGTGTCAAAGAATTGAGGCCTTTGAACAATGGTGCTGGAGAAGACTCCTGCAAGTCCCTTGGACTGCAAGGCGAACAAACAAGTCAGTCCTAGAGGAGATCAACCCCGACTGCTCTTTAGAAGGCCAGATCCTGAAGAGGAAACTCAAATACTTTGGCCACCTAATGAGAAGGAAGGACTCACTGGAGAAGAGCCTAATGATGGGAACTATTGACGGCAAAAGAAGAATGGGACAGCAGAGAATGAAGTGGCTGGATGGAGTCATTGAAGTAGTGGGGTGTTAGCTTAAATGGACTCTGGAGGATGGTAGAGGAGAGGAAGGGCTGGAGGAACGTTGTCCATGGGGTCACAATGGGTCGGACACTTCACAACTAAGGACAAGAAGCAATGGATGGAAGCTCATAAGTGGGAGATCCAGGGGTGGAATCCGACCGGTTTTGCTAGTGGTTCGTTGCGCGCACATGCGTGCCAAATGCGCTGCAGTGTGGCTCTTTAAAGTGCTTTTATCCGTAGACGCTCCAAACAGCTGATTCAGGTAAGTAAGAAAAAAACTGAAGCTCGTATAAGGAAGGATAAGGGCAGGGCCAATTTCAAATCCCTACTACCGGTTCGAGCGATGTGATGCAATGGCTGAATTTAACCACTGGGGAGATCCAACCCAGAAGTAAGGATGAAGTTCTTGACAATGAGAACAATTAATCAAGGGAACGGCTTGCCTCATGGCGTTTGTTCTATCACTGGAGGTAAAGATTCCCTTCCAGGAAAAGCTTGGACAGCCATTTGTCTGGGATGGTATAAAACAAGGGTCTCCAACCTTGACAAATTTAAGACTTGTGGACTTCAAAGCTGGCTGGGGAATTCTGGGAATTGAAGTCCACAAGTCAAGGTTGGAGACCCTTGGTATAAGGACTTCTGCCTTGGGCAGAGGGGCTTAGACTAGAAGATCTCCAAGATCCTTTCCAGCCCCACGTTTCTAAGAAATCCACACCCTTGATATGAAACAGGTACCTAAAAGAGCCCAAGGAATGTAGTTAAGAGGCAAGAAAAGACCTAGAAGGTGCAAACTTACTACACAAGGTTGAAAGTAGCATCACCTCTGTCAGATTGATTGGCCCGTTTGCAGCGAAGCCATTTGGGGAAACCTTCGGAAAGGTTGTGATCCTAGTCCTGGCTTTTATTTTATTTTATTTTGGCGGGGAGGGGGGCAGGCCGTCGGACAACGACCCAGTTTTACCTGCTTCCTCTTCTAATTTGACAAGGAAGCGCTCCATCAAACCTTTCCCCGCTCCAGGTCTCCGCTTAAAAAAAACAAAAACACCTTGCAGCGTTGCACGACGGGAATTGTAGTCTCCCTTCCCCCGTTGGTTTTGAGCCCCTGAGGCAGGGCAAGAAGGCAGGGATGCCCTCCGCGGGGGAGACGGCTTCAGGGGGAGAGGACCGGGGGTCTGTGGGCGTGAGGGAGCCTCCTCGCCACCGAGGGCCGCCTTGGCTCAGCTTGACCAGGGAGGCCAGAGACTCCATTTCCCAGGCTGCTGAGGGAAGGGAGCTTAAGCCTTCCTCGCTGCAGGTTGAACTTCTCTCTCGGTTGCAGATGAGCGAGAGAGAAAACTGTGAAGGGAGAAAGAGAAGGAAGGAAAGAAAGGGGTGGGGGAAGAAGGGAGGAAGGAGGAGGAGGAGAAGAGGAGGAGGAGAAGCATCTCTGGGCAGGCGAATTATGCATGCACTAAGCGAGCTCTGAGAGAAGGGCTGTGGAAGGTAAGGGCTGCGGTTTTCCTGCCTTTTCCTTCTGCGAAGCCAGAGGCGCCCCCGGGCGCCCTCCCCGTCTTTTCTCTCACCTGAGGGGCAATCGCAGCCGTGTGGGCTGACTAGGAAATGGGGAGGTGGGAAACAAGCAAGCAAGCAAGCAGATCAAAGGCTTCGGCGCCTTTGCCAAACGAAGGGTGGGAGTGAGGGGGGGGGGGTTGCCGGCCATAGTAGACGGAGGCTTGGAGGAGCGCGGAGAGGTGAGCCGGCGAGGAACCTGATAAGCCAGGTTTCCCCCTTCCTCAGGCTCCTGCATAGCTCCACTGCAGCGTCCGTCCCCCTCCCCCTCACTTTTAAAAGGAGCTTGCGGTTTCCTTCAACGGAGACCCATCCAAATCCTGCACACGTAGACCGCCCCTCCCCCCATTTCATGGAATCCCACAGTGTCTTGATTCGAATTTTTTTTTTTTTTATTGGCAGCTGTTAAGTCAAATGTTAAATATTGAGCTCCTGCCTTTCTGCAAGCGCTTTCAGGGCATCAGGTGAAGTCTTCAGGCATGGAGGCTACTATAGGGCTACTACGTGGTCGAGGCTGCCCTTGAGGTTGACCTGAAGAGGCTTCAAAGGAGGCCTGAGGCGCCAGCCTTTTGACAGCTCAGGTGTTGGTGGTCTGCTTGCTCCTGCTACTCCTTCCAGGAAGCGGCTGCTGTCACATATATTGCAAAGTCCTTAAGCCTGTCTTACAAACCCCAGGAGTTGGGTTCCCACCAAACCAGACCGCTGCCCATAAACATGATGGATGTACTCAGCCCTTGATCTTTTCCCAAGTGGCCTGTAATCAGCCCTGGGTCATATACGGATGTCCCTGTTTATGAAATAGAACAAGGAAGTACCGTAGTTTTCTATGGTGGCTGGGTGCCCTACAAAGAGGGCTTGAAACTTTTGAAATGGGCTAAAGAACTTTTTTGGGGTGTGTGTGTGGAGGGAATATATTAATTAATATATTAATTAATTCTGGGAATTGAAGTCCACAAGTCTTAAAGTTGCCAAGATTGGGGACCATTGGTATAAGGACTCCTGCCTTGGGCAGAGGGGTTTAGACTAGAAGATCTCCAAGGGCCCTTTCAGCCCCATGTTTCTAAGAAATCCACACGGCTTGATATGAAACAGGTACCTAAAAGAAACCCAAGAAATGTGGTTTCCCACCCTTTCCAAATGTTTTTGGATGGACCTTGCTAATCTTTTGAAGCCCAGAGGATTCTGCAAGAATACCTTTAGCAGATAGAAGGTCATCAAAAAAGAAAGGTGGAATTGGGATGATAGTGAACCTCACACGGTTCCCACTTGAGTCATAATATAAGAAGGTTAAAGATGCTGAGCTTGTCAGCTGGAAAGGTGACAGTTTGGGTTCGAGACCGAGCATGCAATGGGGTGAGCTCCAGTTACATGCTCCAGCTTCTGCCCACCTAGCAGTTTGAAAGGATGCAGATGCAAGTAGATGACTAGATACCACTTTGGTGGGAATGTAACACTATTCTTTGTGAGCCTTTGATGTACAAATTAGCCACGTTGGCCACATGACCATGGAAAATCTCTTCAGAAAACACATGACTCCCTTGGCCAAGAAACAGAAATGAGGAAAAGAAGCTCCTTGAGGGAGATGGATGGTTAAGAACAGGGGGTGTCAAACTCAAGGCTTAGATCTGGCCCACGGGGCCACAAATAGCAAAGGACCAGCCTGCAGTGCCTCTGCCAGTCAAAACAGAGCTCAGCTCTCCTGGGCTCCATTTTCACTGGCAGAGGGCTGCAGGAAGATCCCCTCAAGCCCACCCAGGCTGCCACAGGTCCCCTGACATGTGTGATGTCAAGCTGGCCATGCCCCCCTGGCCACGCCCCCCCCCCAGGTCAAACATAACCCTGATGCGGCCCTCAATGCAATTGAGTTTGACATCCCTGGTCTAGAACATGGAATAGAGTTTATTCATTCATTCATTCATTCATTTATTTGGATTTATAAACCTTGACTTATGACTGTAATTGAGCCCATAATTAGGGTTATAAATCATGATGGTAGTTAAATGTGTTACCACATTATCACACCCAATTTTTACAGCCTTTTTGTGGTGGCTATTAAGGAAATCAGGTGGTTGTAAAGCAAGAACCATGATCATTAAGTAAACATGTTTTTTGCTATCAGGCATCTTTGGCTGGAAAGTGGAAGCTAATATTGGTTTCTGGCAAAAATGTTATATAAATTGTGGTCACATGACCATGGGACACTGCAAACAGCTATAAATGCAGGTTGATTGTTCTGTGCCCAAAATGCAGTCTTGTGACCATGGGGTTGAGGTGGTTATTATAACATTGAACCCAGGTTGTAAAAGCAACAGATATTCCTTGGCTTATGTCCATTCATTCATGAACCGTGCAACACTAGAAGTTTTTAAGAAGAGATTGGATAACCATTTGTCTGAAGTGGTATAGGGTTTCCTGCCTAAGCAGAGGGCTGAAGACCTCCAAGGTCCCTTCCATCTGTTATTCTATTCTATTCTATTCTATTAATTCAGTAACCATTCAAACCTTCAACAACACTGAACATAAGTGGTACTTATGTCTAGTTCTAGGCATTCCAGAATGTCTCCATGGTCATGTGATTGTGATTTCTGATGTTCCTTGCCAGCTTCCCACAAGCAAAGTCAGTAGGGAAGCTAGTAGAAAATCAGAAATAACAATGACAAGAGGTCTTTGTTTGAGGATGGCAAATGGAATTCCAAACTGCCAGCGGGCCTGGGGAACCCAGAATGTGATAGACCCATTAAATGGCTCGTGTGATCTGCTGTTGCCAGGGTGGGGAGTGGGTGATTTTATTATATTACAGTGATTTTATTATATTAATTTATTTGTTTCCACTACTAGTTTTATTGTTCTAATGTGATTTTATACTTGTAAGCTGCCTTGAGTCGCCATGGGTGAATAGGCGGCAATATAAATCAGATGATAGGTAGGTAGGTAGACAGACAGACAGACAGACAGACAGACATGTGAAACTGCATTTTACAACCATGTTGCTTAACAACAGCTATTCAGGTCCCAATTGTTGTTTTTAACCAAGAACTACCTCTGCTTGGATTGACCTGTAGTGGAACAATCTCTTAAATATTTTTGGAGAGAAAACAGATGAGAAGCAGTATAAGAATAGCAAGGATATATATGGTATATTGGGAAATACATTCTTAGAAGATAATATGGATATTTCATACTTATGTTTAATTTTGAAAAGAGGCAGGATATAGAGTTGTACAGCCTGTATAAAATAAAGGAAATTATTTAGGCAATAAAATTCTGAGTATAGATAAAGAAAGCATACCATATAGTACAGTGGTGGTGAACCTATATGCATGAGTGCCAGAGGTGGCACTCAGAGCCCTTTCTGTGGGCACACAAACCATCACCCCAGCTCAGCTCCACCGTGTTTCTCCATGGCGTTTCTCACCATCGTTTGCAGGGAAAGAGAAGTTTTCTTGCAAACAACAAAAGAGAAGTTCACGGAAGAAAACAATCTCACCTCTTGTAGAGCTGCCGCTGTTGGGATGCCCCATCTCCCGCCGGCCAGCTGGTCTTTGGGCTTCCACTGTGCATGCACCCATGCTCACCTTGCAGCTTGGGCATGCATGCACCCATGCAGTTTGGGGACTGGTATAGTAAAAACTATACCTTTCGCCATCACTGGTATAGTAAAAACTTAACAATTTTTTGGATCAAATTTGCAGATTCTTGACCCACCAGTAAGTCTTTTAAATAGTTAGATGTATCCATATCCAAAGCATGACGTGTTAACCCCAGCAATTTAGATAGGTATCTTTCACAAAAATTCATCCAATATAATGATTGGTGATCAAAAGGGAAAGATAAAATAAGGAAAATTTGGAAGTGATACAAACAACAGCATTCTACTTATGAATCAAAAAGTGAAGACTTGGATAATGTAACTAACAGACTCTTCCAATAACTCAAGTGTGACACAACCAAATAATCAACTAATTGCTTAGCCATCACAGTAGTAAGGAATGGATGGAGCCTGCAAACATTCGTTAAAAGAAAGTTATAGATTGTAACTGTTCCTAATGATAGATTTTAAAGAGGGTCTATCATTAGTTTTGATTATCAGATATCTCACAACAGGGAAACCTACAACTGGCTGCCTTAAGAACTAAAGGAATAAATAAGAAGAGAAAGGATGAGAACATCAGGATAAAATACATTCTTGTTTACTATAAGACAACTGGACCACATCCAATCAGAAATTTTGTTTAAACAGTTGGAAAGAGATGCTTACCCATATTATTTACAGCAGGGATTGACAAATAAAGCATATAGTTGACAACACAATTGAACCGGGAAGAAAAAAAATGGGGTAGGATGATGTTTAAAGAAAATAAGAGAACCAACAATAAGCCCTAAGGAACTTCTGCTAATCAAAGTCATCAGGAAATGGAACTATTGAATGGAGAACTTTTTATGAGATAAATAAAACTGAAACTACTTAGGTACCAGCAACACCGAGAGAGCTTAATCTTGGCAATTTGGTAGCTCGAATCATGAAATCTGGCAGATCTTGGCTACAAATAAAAATGTTTATTGCACAACTCACCTTCCTTATCCAGGCCATTATTTGAGTAATATTAACTTGATCTAGTATAGCAGCAATTTATTTTATATACAGGATCAGTGAATTCATACCTTTCACTTCTAGCACAACTGACAATAATTCCATTCATTCTAAATAAGCCACTATCATTCTTTAACACCATATCTTTTAATTGAATAACACCTCCCTCATTATATGTACCTGAAATTTCGTAAGAAGTTTACTTATAGAAGAAGCTATTATCACTGTCATTTTCATCATATTCCAAGACAAAAATAAACATTACCAAAAAAAAGTGTGGCTACAAGATAACAAAAATATTTGGGCCTTTATCCTAAACAGACATTAGAAATATACTTTCCTCATTTACAAACAGACAATTGGTGTATTTACTTTCCTAATAAACAGAGAAGATTAAACAAATTAAATATATATAAAGTAATTGTATAAATGCAAAATCATACCAATATGATGTTGCAGAAAAAAATATTTACAATTTCTTAATATAAATGTGTTATTTTTAGCCTTTCAGTTGCCAATGTTCCCTCTTATCAATCATTTGCAGTTTTCCACTGATTGTATGCCTAAGCCTCATTAAATGTGAGAGTTAACAATGTAATCCATCACCCATGTTCTCTATTCATTCTAGAAAACCTTTGTTAGACTTAGTGCAAAAAAAAAATGATAATATTTTAAGGATTGGTAGAGTTATTTTCATATAAAAGGGACATTTCATCAGACCCATGTAATGAAATCCTCAGATTTATATAACCATTACATCTACCTTTATAAATAATGGAGCCTAAACTTTATGAAATGAAAAAGTCTGTGATGCTCCTGTACAAAGTTGAAATTTAAAATACACATACCAACCGAGGCATTGCAATGATTATCAATAATATACTTTTCTATATGATCACTACGTTTAGTAATCATATAGAGCAGGGGTGTCAAACTCATTTTGGTCTGGGGGCCGAATACAGCTTAATCTGATCTCAAGTGGGCCGGGCTAGTCGC
>JAEANM010023695.1:0-11311 GCA_017656035.1 Myanophis thanlyinensis
ATATTCTTGTGGTACGTTGCCTGGGATCTTATAGTCCTGAGTATTCTTCTTGTTACATTGCCTGGGATTGTGGTACACTGCCTGTAAGTCTTTTGGCCCTCTTGGCTGCCTCCGATGTTGTTACAGCTGCCTGGGAGTCTTTTGCAGCACTCGGAAGTCCTCATGTTGCTTCCGGAAGGTCAGCAGCTCCCAGAAGTCACCAGAAGTCTTCGGGTCTTCCCATCAGCCTCTTCGGCCTTCCCGGCAGCCTCTGATGTTTTTCAATGTTTTTCGGCTGCCTGGGAAACCTCGGCGCCACCAGAAGTCTTCGGGCCTTCCCGGCAGCCTCCGACCAATGATTGAAAGGACAATCAAAATCTCCCAGATTTTAATGATTTCAATGTCACATTTTAAGACACTGCTAGAAAGGAACCAGCCTCAGACATCTTTCACCGTAATATCTCTAACAAGCACTTCATAGGCTGTGACCTAGATAGTCACCTAAAAGGAAAAAAAGGCTGTTTGTCCCTAGGCATTCATAGGGTTTTGGCTCTGTTTAATAAAGCTTGTAAAACATCAGGGGTATTGGGCAGGCCTATTTTTCTGAAAGCGATTTACAATGTTAAATTTGTGGTGAATAAACATTTTTTGAGAATTATGTGAAAGTAGCATAAAGTACAGTACATATGAAGAAATATGGAAGAGCAAAAGGACATGACTGAAGAACACAGAGATTTATAAAGCAATAATTGAAGCCTTCCCTATTTATGAAGGAATGTTTTGCTGCTTTATTCTGTTTTGTTTTAATATCAGCATGTTATTGCATTCTTATTTTAATGCAGCTTTGCCCATGAATTCAGGGGAACTACTATTTTAGTTATATGGTTGAAATTGAACACTAAAAAGCATACTATGAATAAAATAGCAAGCCAATGCACTTATCATGCATCATTCATTTCTCAATAAAATGATAAAAATAATCACATTTGATCAAAGTATAGTGCTCAAGAAGAATGCTTGTGAAATATTATACACACTTCAGCAAAAATATAATGTTTGCATATTTAGGACTCTCTATTGAGAAAAACAGCTGCACAGTTATGCAGCTTTCAAGTAATAAAATCCCTAATGTTACAGCACTCACAAAACACAGGTGCATGCCTAGAAAATCCAATATTAATTGGCTGTAAATGTATGTACTTTGATGAGAAATCAAGAGTATGTAACTATTAAATATGCTTTATAAAGGTAGATTTCCATTTTAGAAACTGTTTCTTATTTTTTAAAGAGTGTCAGGAGAATCTTTATGAATCTAAGAAATATTATTGTATTATCTATGACAATTTTTCTGTCTCAACGGTAAATGTTTATCTTGTACTTGTCATCATCCCACTGTCAGTTTTAGAAATAGCTACTGAACCTTAGGACCAACTCCTTCTCCCAATGAGTTTATTGGTGACAAAGCAAAGCAAAGCAAAACAAAACAAAACCCTATGTAATGAACTGATACACTTTTTGGGTTACATTTTTATCTCAATATTGTAAGAAAAGAAATAATTAACAGCTCATCAATGTCTTAAAAAAAACAAACCTATTTTAAAGAAAAAAAAATGACAAATAACAACAGCTTTACTGCTTTGTGTATGAAATGGAAGCTTCCTATAATTTCTTCAATCCTAAAAATATTTAATTAAAATAATAAGGGGGATTATTTTTCATGGAAGAATCTTCTGGATCAAGACCTCCATCTGACACTAATGTATTGTAAGTGCTGTATACCACCAAAGAGTACTGAATTTATAGATAATTTCTAAGTTCATTCTACTAGAATGGAGCGGTAATGGTCTCTTCTAAATTCCAAAAGTTATACTTTGGACAAATATCAGTCTCTGGAATTAGGGAAATTGAACTTTTTATTTATTTATTTTGTCAAATTTATTGGCTGTCCATCTTACTGCAGGATAACTTGATAGAAATGTACCAGTATGAGTCTTTGGAGATGGTCACATTAGCCATCTTGTTTGCAACCATGATGGAGAGTTTTAAAGGATGCTAAGCTAGCAACTGTCACTATCTAATCATTTTTGGGAATTGCTATTTTATTATTTCTAAGCTGTTAGAGATATTCAGAATGACAAGTTTTAAAAATGCTGAGTAAGACTTCCTTTAATCCTGAACAAAAGAAAGATTCAATCATAAACTTAAAAATTTAAAGAATCTTAAATAAACAGCAAAACAGCAAAAGCTAAATAAGATTTCCATCCTAAAAATTAGAATGGACTAAGGAACCAGATAAAATTGGAATATTAAAACTTTTACAATAAGATTTTGGAATTAACTATAAAGTACAAACACTTGTTCATGGGAAATAGATTCTGTTTTGGTTTTTACAAGATGTAAGATAAAGAATTTCTTTATTTCATAAACTCAAGACTAGAGGGAATGAAAAAATTTAGCGGAGAAAAAATATACTCCATGATAGTGCAAAACATTATGACAATAAAATTATCAAAAACGTTTTTGAAGAACTACAGAAAATAGTAGCTACAATATGAACAATGTCAACAATGATATCTGCTTCTACAGGTAGACTATGTCCAAGAGATGTTATTGAAGAAATGTCAGAGGTATAACAAATTTTATCTGACAAAATAGAGACATTATCAAAAGTGGTTTTACAACCAGGAAGCCAAAGAATGGTTTAGAAAAGTATCACTGGATTTACACAAGAAATCATCTGTTTGAAAATTTAAAAGGCAACTATACAAATGACAAACCAAAAGAGTGACCTGGATATTTTTTCTTACTGGATTTAAAAGAGACTTGAAGAATGATGTGACAATGAAAAAATGAAGGGAAATCAAATTGTACACTCTTTGAATAAGGTAAAAGAGATAAAGGAAAGTAATAGAAAGTTCTCTTATTTGATCAAGGTTTAAAATATGTTGTCAACTTCTGTCTTGCTACTCTTTATGAACTTTCTGCTGACATCAGGACTGAAAAGATGATGCTTGATTGGCTTGTTTATAGATAAGAGATTAAGTATGGATAAGAGGTAAATGTAGGTAAATGTAGAGACGGGGAAGAGGCACTAAATGTGTTTATGCTTGTTGTCATGAAGGTTGCAAGTTATTTCTTTATATATTTATTTTCTCTTTATTATAGTCTTACTTTTCTTTTTCTTCTCATTTTCTTTTTTTCTTGTTTTACTTCTCTCAATTCTCTTTTCTTTAAGTTTCTTAGATTTTATCATTATAATAAAATTATAATAAAATATATATTAAAAAGGAATGAATGAAGATTCTGTGGTTATTGATAAATATAGATGGATCCAAAGTACAGACTAAGCAGAGAAGCCTCAGACACAGTCAAACATATGGTAGCAGGGTGTAAAATGCAGGCAGGCAGGCAGCGGGTAAGATGCAGCATACACTGAACAGCACAACCAAGTAGCTGGAATTGTGTATAGGAACATCTAAGCAGAATATGGGCCTATGAAATCCAGATGCATGATCCCACAAAAGGTCATGGAAAATAAAGCAAGTCAAGATACTGTTACAGGCAGTTACTAGCCAATCAACCAGACACCATGGTAATAGACAATGACCAGAAGACAACAGTGGAGATATATTCAGTGGTACAAGTGACAGCAACATCAGAATGATGAGAAACTGGAAAAGTACCAAACCCTGAAGGAGAAACTAGACAGCAAAGGCCAAAGTGGAAAGTAAGTAGTAAAGGCTCAAGTAAAGTAAAGGCCAAAATAGTCCCAGTGAAGGTATGAGCATATGACCTGTGACCCCTAAGTTGGGAGAGTGGCTCCAACAGATCCCAAGAACAACATCACAGTTCTCTGTTCAAAATAATGCAATGCTAGAAACAGCTAAGATGTTACGCTGAATCTTTAAACCTCTGGTTTGGCTTCTGACTAGCCCTAATGACTTGTTGAACCAGCAGTTCTCAGAATTGCTTAGAAACTTAACAACCGGTTCTAGCGAATAGGTGTGGACTGGTTGAATCCCACCTCTGTACTGCAAAAATCAGAAGTTACTTCTTTCTATCTTTTTAATGTTTTTTTTTCCTTTCCTTCCCTTTCTTAGACTTTTAGCTTTGTCTTTCTTTTCTCACTTTATATTAATTTGTATTAATTTTATTTTCTTTTTAAAAAATTCTTTAATAAAATTAAACAAAAAGAAAGAAAAATAATGTACTCCAGTAACTACTCTGGTGTACATACCGACCACATACTTTTTGAACATTTCCATAATCTGTTTCAGAATAATAATTAGTCTTTTAAGTGTTTCAGTGTTTAAGTGTAGTTTTTTTTGCTGCAATATTCTAATATCCCTCAAAACTAATGCACATCATTTTCTGTTAGAACCAAAAAAGTACGACTGCTTGAAAGATTTATTTAAAAAAAACCACCCACAACTTCCCCAGGAGAATTCCAATAACTCACAGAAATCAGTCAGCAATATATACTTAAGCTGGCTTTGATCCCACTGAGTCCTCATAGCAGTTGGCAGGTTTAAGGCCCCTGAAGAATTCCAGCTGAAGCTTTGTGCCTATGTTTGCTCTGTCTTGTCTTGCAAACCCCCTGATCAAAGTAATACTTTTCTCATCATCATATACAACTTAAGGATTCTATGGGGGGGGGGGGGGGGAATGGCAGGAGCCGAAGCTTTGTTTTCTACATTTTTATAACTATCAGGTGCAGACATTAATTGGGTCTGATCTTCTCCTAGTGACATTCCATAATATCAGAGCAGGGAGCTGGACTGAAAGACCCCCAAGGTCCCTTCCAGATCTATTCTGATTCTGGTTTGGATATACAAACCAAATTTGGATATACAAACCAAATTTGGATATATGTCTGCGCAACCAAAACGAACAAATGAGATTCCTCATGTAATTCTTCTGTATAAGACTCTCCATTATTTCCTATTATATAGTTACTAGAAAAGGCATATCCAAACTGAAGATTAATCAGTACTGTAATATTTCAATAATATAATTGTTCTGCAATATAGTACAAAAACTGATCAATTCAAACCTTACAGCTGGATCATCAATGACTTACTAAGACTGATTCAATGCTATATTCTCTCTGACTGGTTCATCCAACATGTATAATCTAGGTACTATACTGGGTTTCTGGATTTGCACGATACATTCAACCATAAGTAACCCAGCAGCCTAGAGACCCACCACACACTAAGTGTATGTCCCGACTTGGTCCTATCCATGGTACAAACATACCCAGAAACATTTTTTTTATCTGCCATATCCTTATGGATGCCTGTCAAATGGGAGGCAAAGGACAATGTGTACATAATGATTTTAATCATGTAAATTCTGCAACTTGCATTGAACAGGTATCCTGATGCAAAGTACACAATTCTTAATTGGCATAATTGGATTATCACCCACTCTTTCATTTTAACACTATTGTGGTTTGCCTCAGGCTCCTATATCTGATATGGCATTGCCTTGGATTACTTAACTTCTCATTCACATTAGAACACTTAGGTTCTTTTTCTTAAAAAATGGAGGAATGATTGACTGCTAAACATAAATATAAAGATAAGACAATTATGTAAATGCAATCCCAATGACTGGCTAAATTTGAGAAAGAAATATTGGTCAGGGAAAAACAATAAAACAGACAAAACCTTTTTAAAAAAATTAGTTTTAATTGGACATTTTGCTGGAAAAATAGAATAAAGGTTTATGAATTGGGGGTTAAAACATCTGAGAGAGGGGAAAAGAATAAAATAATGATTATCCAATTGTCTATTGCGTCTTTTTTCTTCTTTTTCTTTTAATATTCATATTTTTATTGTATCAAAAAATTCTAATAAAAATATTTTTAAAAGGAATAATGAGAGGAGTTAAATTTAGATGCAAACTGGTAAGAGTTTGCTAGATGAGTACATCGTATTGCTAGCTCTGGTTGCAAGAGATCTCTAAGTGGAGCAAAAGTAAAGAACAGAAAGTGAATAGGAAAGTAAACAGAAATATATTAGGAATGTGTCAAGGTATCTGCTGTTAAACATAGTGGAGCTAGTGAGGGAATTAGAATTAAGGATCCCCAGACCGGAAAAGTTTGCTCCAGAGGTAAAGAGGAAGCAATGAACTCAAGAATTAGGAAAGGTATAAAAGCACAGAGATGGGTATACTTGAGAGAGAGACGGGTTGGTGTCAAATCGCTCACTCAGCAGATAAGGGAGGGAGCATGAATTGTTGGCTTATCAGCAATTTTCTTTGCAGAACAAATCGGAGTTCACTGCCTTGGTGTTTTTATACCTGTGTGATCCTATCTAACACACACACATACTGTATATATACACTGCATCTTACTGACAGCGATCAAAGCTAGAACTGTTCATAACCAAGAGCTTTATAGAGGGTGTTTATCAGAAAAGGAAGGGAAAATAACCCATTAGCACCCAATTGTCTAGCTGAAGGTTTGATGACAGGTTTTGTTTGAAGTAAATTGCAAAATTGCTGGAGAAAATCCACACAGAAATGTTGTAGACCAGCTTCTCAAATCCAAGATTACCTGTGGTCTAAAACAGTGCAGTATGAGTAAAAGGCAAAGCATTTCCATTTCCATTACTCAGTTCGCTGAGTAATAATATAGCATACAATAATCTGCATATTTCTCAGAATTTTCCTCATCTTCACTGTCATGAGATGATAAACATATGGCTCTTAAAGGGAACTGGGCACAATCTACATGTTCCAGGTCAGGTATTGTATATCTAAAGCTGAATTTAAGTTAAACTTGAATACTACTACTACCTCTACCATTAGTTCAATAGGGAAGCCAGTTAGTTAGCTTGTAAAAACAGCTGTTCTTCCGTTATACCTCTATGGCTTATTCTGAATAGCTGCATCAACAAATGACATGCTGTATACTTAGCATCCACCTGCTGTGTATATATTTAAATCACAAAAGATAATATTATGCCAACACTACAGTTCTATTTTGGCAAAACAGAATTTAAGGACTGGAAAGCTAATGCTAATGTTTAAAGCTCAAAAGGGCTTACATGCCATTGCAGGTGGATTTTTCAGCAAATAGACATTCTGCAGTGAAGGTAACACTCTCCAGCAAGGCTTTAATGCCCTCCAACTCAGACAACTTGAATTTGTCCACATATTCCCTATATACAATGATGTCAAATCAATCACACAAACACCTCTAATAAGATTAGAATGAGATTTTATTCAAGGGCTAACCCAAGTACAGTATATGCAATATATGGGATTTATTAGTGATCAGTCACACTTTCAATGGAAATGCAACAGTTCAAGATTTTGTGAAGTAATGCAAATATGGTCAAGGGAACCCAGAGCACATACAGCGTCTGTTGATTAGAATAATATTATTTACAACTAATTAAACATCACACATAAACACATGCATACACCCACATTCCCAGCTGCTCTGCTCTAGTCTGGCCAAGGAATATACTGGGCAAGAGGAAAACAAGAGCGCTTCAACGATGATTGTTGTGTGTACAAATTAGAGGGCTTCCAACAGAAATAAGTACAGTTGTCCCTTTATCCTTTGCCAGAAATATTCCTCATTTATTTTTTCCCATATTCAATCAGTATTTTGCTGATCATTTCATCACCTAACACAGTGGTGGCAAAGCTTTTACCTACCAAGTGCTGAAAAGTACATGCTTTGCATGTGGCTACTCCATGAGCACTGCCTGTGCAACTGCACCATCTGTGCATGCATGCAGCTTTTGCATGTGCAATGCACGTGCACTGCATACAGGCATTCACACACACAGGAACAATTGCGTGTGCATGGGCAGGAGAGCTCAGAGGACCAGCCAGGTCTCTGCAATTATGCATGCATGCATGTGCAATCGCATGTGCATGCTCAGCTGGAGGTAAGTTGACCGACAGCTTCTGTGCCCAGCAAGATGACTCTATGTGGCACCTGTGGCACCCGTGCCATAGGTTCACCATCATGGACCTAACAGGTAGTTAATTGTTAAGTTATTTTATTTTTAATTGCAATCCTCCAGTCTAGCTTGATTTTGAAAAATAATTTCTTTGTGAGCCTGTCTCTTGAACCTGGAATCCAAACATGGTCTGGTAGCTTCCTTATTCTTCTCCCTCTTCTAATGTTTCTGCATTTTTCCTCAGATTCAAATTCTATTTATCTATTTCTCCCAATATTTTATTTCTTATAATATAACAGCGGGCACTCAGTAAGATAATTCTTTACAGTTTTGTTTCAAACCCCAGCAATAATCTCACTTGCAGTGAAAGTCACTATTGATTGTGGACACATCTTTTCTTTTGTACACATTTTTAACTGGGGGTTTCCCCAATCCAGTATCTATTATTGAAGCAGATTTCATCTTATTCTGTCCCAAAGTCACTGTGATATATTTAAAGGATGTAGTTTAGAAACCTCTAGACAAACATAGATTATGAGATAGCAAAGCTTTCTTTTTAACAAATCTCACTCTATTGCTATCCATCAAGGTAGAATGGAATGCCTCCTGACTGTACATGAAATCCCCCAAACTAATCAGGCATGATCTTCCTTTAAACTTTTTGAATATATCATCATTTTCTGTCTAGGTCCAAATAAAATTGATTGATTGACGTATGTCACAATAGTTGAAAGTCCTTTCTTAATGGTCCAGTTTAGGTGTTCTGTTTCAAAAGAGTAATAGGGCAGATTAAGACCTGCTCCATTACATGTTGGTTCAAGTTTCAAAATATCTGCTATTGCTGTTTTGAAATAGAAAATTTGCAAGGAGTTCAACTGAAAATCAGTAAAATTCTTGGCATGATAATCAGTCCTGATGACACAATTACAGTAATTCAAAGTTCAATTAGAGGATGCTCTGAACTTTCCTGTATCATAATGCGAACTCACATATACTGGAACAGATATCACATATATGGTACTCTATTTAGTCTTGGGTTCAGGCTAACTAGAATTGTTCATACTTACAAAGACCATGGGTCTTTTATTATAAAGAAGACCTTTTTTTAGAAAGCTCTCCTTTAGATTTATTTAAACTTTTGTTTTCTTGGTTTTGCTCTGGAATTTTCCTTTGTAAAGCAAAGTTTTAAACATACAGATTTATTTTTTTATCTTTATGAACCTCTGTCAGGGTTTGCCTCTTTTTCAGGTATGTTCTGGGGGTTTTTTTCTTCAAGAAAATGTGGTCACTGTATTCAAACTGTAAAATCATGTCTGAAAACAGTATTTTGGCTGAAAGTATTTTAAAAAGGGGCAAATTCTAATCAAACGAAAGGTGAAGGAAAGAGAGATGGAGCTAGAAAGTGACAGAAGCTTTAATCTACAAACAGGACATTGGATAACTGTATTTTTTTTTCTTATAGTGCTTTAGAGGATCATATGATTGAAGCTTCTTCAACTCAAAAGCATTTCCTGCTCATTGAAACTAGATGTCAGGGATAAAAATTCAATCCTAGTTATCTTTCTGACATGATAATTTTCTGCATGAGTGGCATCTTTTTTATAGAGAGAGCTTTTCTTCCAGCTCTCTGAAGTGATTTCCTTACAAACAACATCTGTTTTCTTAAAAACAACAGCATTAAACTGGTTGTGTAAGAAGTGGCGGATGGAGTTTGGTAGTTAAACAGTCATTATTCAGTTTGGGAAACTACAAAATATAGAATAACTTTCAGAAGACAGAGGCTGCACCGAATATAACTCAGGGCCAACCAGTTCAACTTTTTCATCTGACATGTTTAAACAGAAAAAATAAAACAAATCTTACACTACAAGACTCTTGTGGGTATTTTGTCAGGAAACTAAGCCTATTAAAAGTCACCAGCGAGTCAGGGCATTTTTCAAGCTGTTTATTCAGTACTGTATTTTTGCATTTTGCAAACAATAAACAAGCTGATAACATATATTACTCTATAACAGCCATTGTTGTGTCCTATAAACAAAGTTCGTTAAAAAAAAAAAAGCCTTGGCTGCTAAAATGAACATCAAATGACAAAGTATGAAACTTATTATTTTCTCTGAAAATGCTGTTTCCTTGGATTGCTATAGGGTAACTAACAAATCCCAGCATCTCTACTATGTGAAATAAGCCCCCTCCCCATCAAGCAAACTGCCTGAGGGTCACTGGCATCTGTGACAACGAGAAGCTTATAATTGGATGTTAGCTAGTCAGATATTTGAGCTAAAGCCATGCATTTGATCATTTCCAGGACATGTCTGGTTTCTAATCCTTTGCATCCCATTTTAACAATTTCTGTTATTATTAGTTCTGCCATTTATTTTTTATTAAATTCATTTTCAAATGCATTTATTCAATCAGCAATATTATTGTAGTCTTCTTGAGTTTCCTTTAGATCTTTCCAAATGTGGATTATTTCCTTTTTATTTGGTTTTTCATTGTAAGAATGTCTATTGCCATTTATAATTTGGTAGAATCACCAATGGTCTGATGTAGCTGATTTTGCTTAAATTGGATGATTTGTTCCTCATAGTGTTCAGTTTTCCAACTATTGCTGTTATTTGTTGCTTTATCATTTCCAAAGCCTCTTCATTTTTTCTGGTGCTAAGCCAATATTTTTATTAGACTTTTCTAATACTTATATTCTTAAATTTTTGCTTTGCCATGTTCTTTAAATTACTCACATTTGATCTTAATTTCTTTAAGCCTGATCTTTCATTTTGGGATTGAATGGTTTGCTTTTGGTTTTCTAAGTTTTATATCCATTTCTTCTGTAATCACCACTGCTGTACTATAGGTGAGCTTATTGGTCTGTTCTATAGATGTTATTTTAATCCTGCAAGTACCTTATTCATATTCTTCATTATTAGTGCAGGTTTTGATGAGGAAATACTTTGAATGCTGGCAGTCTTTATTTTTATACTGGTAATTCAGCATACACCGTATTTTATTTCTTTTATTTCTTATTGTTAGTAAGTCAATTCATTGCTTTTTTGCAGTGCTGGCCTGTACTGGTTCTGTGGTGGCCCATGGGCCAGATGCGGCATGCACAGGCCATGCCTCAGCTCTGCGAAGGGGAAAAATGTCATGAAACATCACATGATGGCAATGTGACACCAAGAGTTTGACACCCGCAGAATAGCTGGCCTCCTGGAGTTGCACGTGATCCATTACTGGAGATTGTCCAAAACAGACTGGACAACCACTTGACCAGGATGATATAAAGTCTTCTGTCTTAAACAGGCAGTTAGGCTAGAAGACCTCTGAGGTCCCTTCCCTATGATTCTATGTTCTACAGTAAATTATCATATACGTAGTTCATGACAGTTTATTTATTTATTTATTTATTTAAT
>JAEANM010023696.1:0-11311 GCA_017656035.1 Myanophis thanlyinensis
GCGTCGGAAACCCCGGAGATCTGCAATAATACGAATCTCCGGGGGAAGCTCATTCCATAGGGTGGGTGCTGCCACAGTTTAGCCCCTCTGGTGCAATCCATAATAATAAAAAAATACCAAATAACACAAATAATATAGAGAATAATACAAATAATTGGGAAAAAACATAATCATATGTTTCCTTATATGTATGTGGAGTGATTGTGGTTGTGTTTAGGAGACTGACAGCCCATGAGTAGAAGCTGTTTTTAAACATATTTGTGTGGCTGGCTATGCTTCGTTATCTTCTGCCCAATGGTAAAAGAGCAAAAAGACACTGGCCAAGATGTGAATCATCCCTAAGTATCTTCCTTACTCTGTTGAAGCAGCGAGACCTGGCAATGTCATCCAGTGGTGTTAGAGAGCAACTGATGGTTTATTGTGCTGAATTGATCACTCTCTGTAGTGCTTTCTTGTCCATAGCTGTTAAACCAGCGTACCATACTGTATTACATTACAGTATGTGAAGACACTTTCTATCATAGATCGATAGAAAGAAGTCATAAGCCATTGTTCCACCTGATTTTTCTGCAGGACTCTAAGGAAATGAACTCTGTTGAGCCTTACTAATCACCAGGGACATGTTTTTCCAGGTAAGATCTTGACTAATGAGCATTCCCAAGAATGCTCTCCACATGGCCCCCCTTGATATACAGTGGGGCAGGCTCCTCTCTGTGCTTCCGGAAATCTAGCACCATCTCCGATCAGAGCTTTCCTAGATGGCTGATGCCAACTCTTAACTATGAAAAACTGCAGTATCTTCTTTAGATGAGTGAAATTGTTATCAGTCATTAATGAGACTTTTCTACATTATCAGCACTGATTAAGTATGATAGTTTTTATAGAATGTTTCCAGTACTCTTAAAAATATAATCAGCTTTCTTAATAGCAATTATGACAAGATAAAAAAAACATCCTTTAAACACAGTGACCCTTAACCATTTTTTTTACGTTTTGAGAGATAATAGTATGTGATCATTAGCTTATCGCTTGAGTAGTGACACACTAAGATTTTATATGATTAAACAGGTGGATACAGTTTATAAAAAGCCAAGAAAATTAAGGAAATTAACCTTTTGACTGCCCTCATTATCAAGCAAAGCAGCTTTTCTTTCTTTTGGCATGCTAGATGTCTTTCTTTTATGCAGTTTTCAATTAAATTCAAGTCAATACATATACGCAACATGACCTATTATAAATTTTTTTAAAAAAACTTTCCCACTATAAGAAAACATTTTGATGGTAAAGGTGAAATAAAACAATTACATAGAAGAATGTGGAATAGTTAGTACCACTACCAGAGAAATTTTCAGTTGACTGACCAATAGCACTTAGTAGCTAGTCCTCAGTTGAGTGAGTTCCTCATGGTACTATCTTGGGTCCAATACTTTTCCTCATAGTACTGTCTTGGGTCCAATGCTTTTTAATATCTTTATAAATGAGATAGATGAGGAGATTGAAGGTGTGCTCATCAAATTTGTGGATGATACAAAGTTTGGGGAAATTGCTAACACTTTAGAAGGTGGACTTAAAATGCAGGAGGATCTTAACCGAGTTGACTAGCTACCCAACAAAATGCAGCTCAGTGGTGAGAAAGGTAAGGTGCTACACTTTGGAAAGAAAAACAGTAGTACCTGGCTCAACAGTAGTATTTATGAGAAAGATCTGGGTGTCCTTCAGTGGACCACTGCTTAAATATGAGTCAGCAGTGTGCTGCAGCTGCCAAAAAAGCCAATGCAACCCAATGCTGCATCAATAGAAGGATAGTGACAAGATCACAAGCAACAGTACTGCTTTGTACTGCACTAATGAGGCCACATTTGGAATATTGAGACCTGTTCTAGTCATGATACAAAAAAAGATGCTGATGCCCTAACAGTGCAGAGAAGAGCACCAAAGATGATTAGGGGTCTGGAGGCTAAATCCTATGATGAATGGCTAGGGAATCAGGTACTTAGGGGAAACCTGATAGCAGTCTTCCAATACAGAGAAGGGGGGTAGATTTATTCTTCAAAGCACCTGAGGACGGGACAAGAAGAAAAGGACATAAATTTATTAGAATGAGATCTAACCTGGAAATAAGGAGTAATTTCCTGAAAGTGAGAATGGTTAATTAGTGAACCAGCTTGCCTTCTGAAATTGTATTCCATTGCTGGAGGTTTTCAAGATAAGATTGGACAACCATTTGTCTAGGATGTTGTAAGGACTCCTGCCTTGGGCAGGGGTTTGGACTAGAAAATCTGCACGGTCCCTTCAACCCCTATGATTCCATGAAATTACATTTCCCCCCCAAATATAGACCTTTCCGTGAAAACAGTCCCTGGCTGATTTATCTTTTCCCCAGTTTCAAACACATCACAACTGCAGAGCCCGATCCCATTGTACTGTGCATCTCTCTGTATCTTTATTTCCTAATGATGGGATTAGGACAATGGGTGGTATATCCATTCTAGGTCTTGTGATTATGAGAGAAGAAAGGGGGCACTTGAGAGAAGCTCCATGGTCTTTGTAATCTATTCTGTTCCACAGGCTTCCCAGATGGGATACATTCGGTCTTTATGACTGTAGGAAAACTGTACTACTTCTGGGTAAACAATATAGTTAAACTTAACAATATATTTAGAAAGACATTGAGCTTTTCTCTGATAGAATACAAAACATTTAGATGAACCATTAATTAATGTAGTCTGACTTATCTTAAATTGTAATTAGAACAATGACTACAGCTATTACTGGACCTAGGAAAAATCTAGAACCTACTTAGCATGAAGAATATGCTCAAATTAAAAGCTTGGCAAAAATGACTAAATATGTTTTCTGATAAATTTCCCACACTATTAGCCTAAGAATGTGAATTCAATGGAAATGAAATTGCAACTGAATGTGGATGTTTGCATGTATTCTATGATTATGAGATGACTATCAATTTAATGGGCAGGGAATGCTGGGATCTTTATCAATCAACCCACTGGAGCTCACTGGAGTTACTTCAGAGAATTCACTTTCTCTTACCAAACTCACCAGGATTGTTGAAAAAATAGGTCATATATGATACTTAGGCACTCAAACTTATGACTTATGGTCATATATGATACTTATGACACTCAAACAATGTGACAGTATCTTGCTAAATATAGTTCCTGTCTTTTATTTCCAGGTTTTTTCCCCCACTACACTTATATTTATGTAGATTTGGAACTGATTCAAAACCCCAAAGTCCACATTTAAAAAAAAAAAATTATTTTCCTCCAGATGAAGAAAACATCTTGCAAATATTTTGTTGCTTTCTTCTCATTCATCTTTCTCAATCCCTCAACCTAGACATTTTGTTTGAATTATAAAACAAAGTGCAAACCATTCTTTCTATGTGAAATCAACAGATATTTAAAAAAAAATTAGAATGAAGCAGTTTTAAAGGAAAAAACTGAACTTTTTGCAATAGCAAAATATATGGAGAAAACCACACATGTTGGAGTATGCTAAACCAGGAAATTAAAAAAAAAAACATTCTAGAGGTGGTAGCAAACTATCTTTGCTATTACTGCAAATATTATTTTTAGGAAAACCATATGGAGGTGTCTATCTATTAAGACTAGTTGAATGTTTAAATATTTTTATTCAAGACTTATTTTTTATTTACTATAATTATTACACTTTGGTGTAGTGGTTAAGAACACTGGTCTAGAAGTTGGGACATCATTAATAAAGCCAATACAGTCCTGGGCTGCATCAACAAAGGAATAACCTCAAGATCATGAGAAATGATAGTACCGCTTTACACAGCAGTAGTGAAGCCATACATGGAATACTGCGTCCAGTTCTGGTCACCACAATACAGAAAAAATGCTGAGGCCCTAGAAAGAGTGCAGAAAAGAAAACAAAGGTGATTAGGAGTTTGCTGGATAAATTGTATGATGAATGATTAAGGAAACTAGGTATGTATAATCTAATGAAGAGAAGGATTAGAAGTGACATGATAGCTGTCTTTTGGTACTTAAAGGACTGCCACAGACATGTGAAAGTCAATTTATTCCCCAAAACAAATAAAAATAGTAATATTAATCATATTTGTTACATTCTTCAAGCTTATGTAGTTCTAGTATTAATACACGTTTGAATTAAGTTATAGTCTTTCATTATTTAATTATTCAATGTTTCAATATGTTATTCTAATGGCAATCACAATATTATTTAAACATACATAAAACATACATAATATCATTCAATTTCTGATCTTGCATCTTGTTATTATTTTTATCTTATTGTATAAACATGTATATACTAATATTCCCTCTCTCTCTTATTTCTATCCCTATTCTAACTTTTGATTATGCCACCATTATATTTAAAAACATTTCCTATCTATCTATCATCTCTTTCCCACTTTAAAGCTTTAATTGTTAATTTTTTTTAACTTGCCTCCCATATTCCTCTCTTGGATCTTTATCCCTACTTACATCTACGTCCTGACTAATCATTTTAAACATTTCTCCCATCTCTACTCTTTTCCATTGTCTAGCTTTCAAATATCTACCCATGGCCCTATTTCCCTTTCAAAAATGTCTTCCTGCATTTTTGGTTCCCTTCTTAAACCTCTAGAAATATTTTCCCCTTGGTTTATTTTTTTCAGTTGTTGTTGTTTTGGTTGTTGTCTCTTTCTTGTCATCTTGTTTTGTTTGCTGGTTTATCTGTTCTGTTTTTTCATCTTTTCTTTCAATTGGTTCCTCCTTTTCCTGGGCATCTTGGTCACTCATTATCCTTTGTATAATATTTCCCAGTTTTTAATCCATGCCATGCTTTAAATTCTTAATCTCCTTTTGGTTTCTTATCAGAATATCCTTGATTCTTTGAAACATCCCATAGTTAATCAATCTGTTCCTTTAGATAGTCCCAAAAGTTTTCCAGAGCCTCCTTAAATCCGCTTTATGAATTCAATCTTGTATTATGTCCTTCAGGGATCACTTTAATGAAAATCTTTCTTATTCCCACATTTAAATCTCCAGTAGTCTCATCATAGATGCATATAATATTAATATAAATTTCTAGGATTTTAGGACAATGTTGTACTTTCCTTTCATCAGCAGGTGGCACTCTCAGTTTAGATTTCAATGTTAACCATTTTAGTCAAATAATAGTTCAAAATGTAGAAACAAAGTTAGTTTTTTAGATAAATAGTTCCAGAATTTTAAAATGCTTCTCCAAAACAATGCCTGCCCAATTTAAAATCCATTTTTCTGTATTTTTAAAAGTTTTTTGCTTTTCTCCCCTTGCTTCTTTCCTTTTAATTCTGAAAAATTTCTCAAAGTGCTTAGTAGCCACTTTAACAAATAATTGTGAGCCTTTGTTTTCCTGGATTTCTCCTTTTGGGGTTGGGTTTTAAATAAAAAGGAATCCTTTGACCCAGTTCCAGACACTGTTCACCATCTCTGCTCTAGCACATTTTTAGCTGTTCCTTAGCTGTCCTAGCTTTGTGGTGGCCATCTTTAGGCTGCATCTTCTCCTTGTTGTGACTGAGAGAGAAAGAAAACCTGGCATCCAGCAGGAGAGTTCTGACCCTCCACGACCTCTCAGAGTGCCCCTTTTTGCTTTGCTGCTCCTACAGGGCAGCTTTGGCTCCTTTCAGAGCCCACCAACAGGGAGAACTTGGCATGGGAGCGCAGAGACCTGCCTCTCATGTCCAATCTCGCCATGACATCAGCCAGAAGTCTTATTCCCCAAAACATCTGACAGAGCAAGAAGCAACAATTTACAATATTTTTGCCAAGGAAATTGTAAGAAATAATCCATGCAGATGGAGTCAACACTCTCTTTCACACACACAATTATGGATTATTTTCTTTAATGTACATATTATGTACATTATATATAATATTATTACATATAATATTATTTACATATATGTTATCGGCAATGTGTGAAAAATTGGCATTGTATAGAATGCCTAAGATATTTACAGACTGAGGTTTTTAGCAACATATGAATAGCTATTTTAATATGCTACATACTTTCCTTAGATATTGTTTATAATATCTAGGCATTATGTAGAATGACAAGAATGACTGTTTTATGGGATTCTGGAAAATTTAAAGAACATTGGTATGCTCAGCTATTCAATTGCCAGTAACAATCTAGAATCATTACAAAAATACCATACAAGTGCATACACTGGCAACAAAAGAAAATCTCTTTTTGTAAATTCAACTACAACTATAACATTTGGAAATCACTCTAGTGTTTTAACTGATGTTTTAACTGATGTTTCTATAAAAATTCCTTTACCTGTGTATTGTCCCAATTAGGTAGCTGCATTTGCAGCTCAAAACAAAACAAAATAAAAATTCTGACATGTTTGGCTAGCCAACAAATTAAGTTGGCTTCTTAGTTTAGCTTAGTTGTGTGAAACAGGTAGGAAGTTGATTAGGACCCCCATCATATTTTTGATTGGAATCACTTATTGTTTTTCCCCACTGCCTGGAGAACAAATCACAGGTTGTTTTAGCAATGAATCATGAAAAGGGTTAGGGTTACGTTAACCCTAGCAAATTCTTTTCAAGATTCTCTTTTCATACTTTGAACCCTAACCCTTTATTGAAAAAACATATATAAAAAAGAAAAGAAAAAAGAAATGCTAAATAAAAGGCAGGAGTTTTTTACTGAAAAAAAGAGAAAAAAACTAGCATTGACCTATTTGTTGCAACAAAGGTTAGAATGGCAGGAGTATTACGGCTCCTTCATGACTCGTGGACTTCAACTCCCAGAATTCCTGAGCCAGTATGGCTGGCTCAGGAATTCTGGGAGTTGAAGTCCACAGGTCATGAAGGAGCCATAATTGCCCAACCCTGGCCTAGCCAAAAGGTCTGCTGGATCTGAGTCTTCCTATATCCTAGTTTATTCAGCATTATATCAGAGTTTTTCTTATTTACTAGTGGAGATTGAAATTTGTAATTGTTGAATAAAATTATATTTACGTGTGCTTGGAAGAAGCAAGATTTCCTGCAAAGTTCTGCTATTGAATTATATGTACAAAATAATATTTCTGCTTAATTTGTTTTTATAAGATGCTATCATCATAAGCTCCTTTTAAAATGAATGGACAAACTATGCCATGAATTTGGAATGCACAAATTATTTACATCAGTAACCCACACAAACTATTTATAGCAGTGTTTAAAATATATGAGTTAGCCCAGATATATAGATGTAATTTGAGAATATTTTCTCAGGACAGATTCAATTAGAATTTCAACTGGGTAATTGTGAGCATCCTAGACCAAGCTAAATTAAAAAAAAAGCTACAAAATTTACGAAAACTTGGATTTCAGAGAAATCAGATATCAACAGACACAGAAACCACATTTACACACCATCCATAGAGACAATAAAATACACCAAAAGATATAAAAAGATCACAAGATATCCTCTCCAGCAGCCTACACCCAGTTAAGTAGGGATTAAGAGGGAGTAAACACTACACTCATTAGCATTATGGGCTTTAAATCCTTAATTGTCTTGTATCATCATAATGCCCTCTTGTGTCCAGTGGTTGGTTATATGATGCTGAAGAGTCAGCGCTCTTAAATTTAAACTTTCAACAATTTATCTGATATGCTTATATATTTTATATTAAACAATCATCAGTTTGCAATAAAAACAGCAATAGAATTCATAATAAAACCAAATGCAATAAATCAGCATAAAATAACATTTAGTAAAACCTAATCATTAGGTAGGATTATAAAGAGGCAGAAGCTAGCAGTTGATATTTCTAATCATAAATATCTCTTGAACTCCATTGACAACAATCAGTTTAGGAGCACACCAAATGATGTCCATGCTCTTCCTGAGTGATTATTACCCTTTGTAGAACAAATAAATCTTTCAATATTGAACTCTGAAATTGTTCATTCAGAAAGTTTCCATCTTAACTGGGATTCTGCTTTAGCTTATTGGCTTTCATTTACTCCATTACTCTATTTAAACCCACCCAGAATTTAGGATGTGCTCAATTTCTCATGATTCAGTTCTTCAGAACAGTAGAGCTGAGTGTCAAATATTAAACATAGAACTTAGACTCATACTGGGGATGATAAATAGTACTAGAGATAGGACATTGCCCTGGGGTATCCCACAGGATAACATTTATAAGATTATGTAGGACTAACCAATTATTCCTTCAACTAGGAATAAACCATTGCAACACGTTTTCCCCAACCATTCTCTCACAGAATATAATCTAGGAAATGTTATTGATCAAACAGGATCAAGAGTTGCATTCCCTCTGTCTCCTTTTTTTTAAGACCATGGATATCAGGGTTCCAAAATCAAACTTGAGTCAAATTGAAAAATATATATGGATAATTAGTTTCTGTGCAAATATCTTTTGTCCCAAGAAGGAGTATCTGTGATTGGATAATAGTCAGAAAAAAATATATAATGAATTTTTTTCCAGAAGAGGGTAAATTTAAAGGCCCCATTCCACCATGCAAAAATTTCTTCCTTCTCTGGATCCAGTCAAGCCCCATTGGTTAGCTCAAATGATTCCAAATGATCAAGGAACCAGGTAGAAAGCTAAATGGTTACAAGTCTACATCCTTTTTTAAAAGCCTCATTGGCTGAAATAAGATGGACCAAATGGTATTCTGAGTACCTCAATATATACTGTGTGAAAAGCAATCAACATAAATATGAACAAATTTATCCATGTCTTACAAATTGTAGCAAGTCCACAAGGGCTTAAAGGTATCTCTGACACAACTTCAAGAATGGCATGTATTAACATGAATAACTATTATTCCATGTTTTATCATTATTATAGGGCAGCAATGAACTTAATGAAGTGCTTCTTAAAAACATAAATGATGCCAGGAAGATTCATCTTGTTCCATGTCATCTGAGAGGAAAATTTGTGCTGCGTTTTGCAATTTGTGCCCGCACAGTGGAATCTTCCCATATCCAGTTTGCCTGGAAGCATATCACAACAATGGCAAGTGTACTTCTGAAAACACAAAAACAGAGTACTGAGTAAAAGATAAAAAGCTGGATTCAACTCCAAATGTAAAGAATAACATAAATTCTGTCTTGTCTGATACTTGTCTGATACTACCAGGAATATACAATGCTCTAATTAGATTGAGTGTGTTTATAGATAAAAGTGTAATACTGATGATCTTCATTTAATGACCACTTGTTCAGTGACCACTTGAATTTGTGCTAGTATGCAGTGAATGGTAGTTATGAGTGATCCTTATTTTTATGTCTGTCACAGTGTCTTGTGCTCATGCGATTGCTATTTGCAATCTTATTTGCCTGCTTCTGACAATCAAAGTCCATTGAGAAGCTGGCAGGATGTTGCAAATGGTGACACATGACATCCTTGCTTAATAATTTGTAATTATTTGCATAACAACCCAACCAGAGCATCAGAAATACTGTTGCTAAGTGGCACAGTTATGTGACATCAAACTTTATGACAATGCTGCTTAGTAATAAATTATGGTTCTAATTATTGTTGTTAAGGGAGGATTACTAATAATGGCTATTGATGTTCAGAGGCCAAATGTCAAAAACCTTATCGTTCCAATATGTACAAACCTGACTGTAAGCCCTGACAGTTAGGATCATCTCCTGTTTGGTCCCAACATCTTCTAGGTCATGGTTATTGGCAGAATATAAAAGTGAATCAATCTGCCTGCAATAATCTGTCTCCAAGTGATGATAGCTTATGGCAGATGGTAACAAATCATAAAGATCAGAACTATCAGATAAAAATTTGCTCAGTTAGAAGACTCTGTTGTCACTTGCTGCAGTGCAGCAAATTAAAAAATAACATTTGGAAGGATGGTAGATAGTGTAACTGCTTCTTTTCTGATAACATTCATCATACTTCTGACATTGCAATTTTCATCTCAGCCTTTAAATGTTTCCTTTTTCAAATTTTTCTTTTCTAGCATTCCTTTTTGCTTTTTGATAAAGAAAAGGGGTTTTCTGAGAAGAAAACGGGTTTTATCGCTAACGCTTCTTAACTTAAATTATTTAAACAAATAGGATTTTAATGAACTGAAATTATTTGAAGACCATTTATTGAATTAAGAATCTTTTATTCCAATAAATGTGAATGATAATTGCAGTAAAACTATGTAATCTTGCCTAACCATGCTTTCTCTTGTTGTAGGTTTGCTAGTATAGACAACTATTGATGATATGTTTTAAAAAACAACAAAAATATTAATAACTCATTCAGTTGCCTCAAACTGGCATATAAAGATATAAATTTAATAAATAAATAAATTCAGGTCTAGCACCATGATTCTAATTTAATTACAATACTGTTGCAAGTTAATGTTTCTGTGTAATTTTTTTGAGGTACTTTAACTGTGCCTTGCATTATACCCATTATGTGATAGATCCTGATTTGCATTTTTTACTGTTATACAATCAAATGTACTAGAGTGTATTTTTTGTATACATGCTTATTTATTTAAATTCATTATCTTTGTGAATACTTGTTTAGTGCCTGTAGAATGTTTCCACTGAATGGGATCTTAGAGCTTGGTTGATCCTCTAGAATAATGGTGTAAAACTCAAATATAATATTAACTTAGAAAACCACCACATTTGTCTATTTCTTTTTTTATTAATACATCAGCACATTGTAATCAGGTAGGAATTAAATATAACTAATACATAAGAAAGAAAAGCATTATTATGAATTTGACAATTTGTTTTCAATATTTATGGCTATGTATATATTTCCTCACCATCTCACTCTGAGCTTCCTCCTGGCCTATCATCAAATTATTGCACAAATCACCTCCTCACATCTTATTTCCACTTACTACCTCCTTGCCTCTAATTTCATGTGCAGAAAAGATTATTTTGTGCATCTTTCCCAAACAAGGTACACACTTGGGTCCATATATAGGAACTTACAAGTTATAATACAATCAATTCTTCTTCTTTTTTAGAATGTGATATTGAAATGATATATATTTTTAAAAAAGTAGAAGCATATCAAAAGCATTTGAATCACCCTCTCTCTTTTTACCCCATTGTTTTCCTTTCTTCTATTGAGACATCCCAACATATTTAAACTTCAAATTTAAGAGAAACATGACAAACCAACAAATATTTTGGATGGAGAAGAGACATGAATGCAATCTGTTTTACAGAAGTGCTTTGTAGGAAGAAAAATACAGTTATTATTATTTTATTATTATTTATTCGATTTATATACCGCCCCCTCTCCCGAAGGACTCGGGGCGGTTCACAGCCA